>CAUYSK010114575.1:0-10977 GCA_963575035.1 Avahi laniger
ACTAGCCGGGCATGGTGGCGCATGCCTATAGACCCAGCTACTCGGGAGGCTGAGGCAGGAGGATCGCTTGAGCCCAGGAGTTTGAGGTTGCTGTGAGCTAAGATGACACCACGGCACTCTAGCCCAGGCAACACAGTGAGATTCTGTCTCAAAAAAAAAAAAGAAAAAAGGGTCTTCCTAGGCTAGTCCGAAGGTAGTGAGTTATCTCACTCGATTGTTCACAGTCAGTTACAGATTGAACTCCTTGTTTCACTACTTAACCCCCTTCCTCACTACTGCACTTGATTAGTCTTAAAAAAAAAAAAAAAGGTTCTCCCTTTAGAGGAACTGTCTTAAAGCAAATAAATATAGGGGAGTTCCTGCTCTCCCTGCCCCAACGTTGTTTCCTTAATTCATTATTTGTGCACCATCTGGTATCTTCTTGTGTTCTAGTCACAGTTGGTGTTTTATCCATGAAGTAAATAACTGCTTTAAAATTCACAAAGCACTTTCTTGATATAGCATAATTGGGATAGAAATTTTAGGTTCAAAAGCAGCTCCACTACACACTAGCTGTAACCCTGAACACGTTACTTAACCTCTCTGAGCTTCAGTTTCCTTATCTGTAAAACAAGTATTATAATAGTATCACAACATATACTGTTGCTATGAAAAATAAGTTGTTAAACAATGCGCTTAAAACAGTACCTGGCACATGAGCATACAGTAAATTTTAGCTATTACTATTTTTACATTATTTTATCATTTTCACTTTACAGCCAGGAAGCCAAGGTAAGTGATTTGTTACATAACTAACAAGTGGCAGTGGTACAAGCTGAACCTACACCTCTGACCTCCAAATCCTATGCCCTTCCCATTGAATCACAGCTGCCTTTAGTCATTCTTGTCTGGACTAAGTCAACACAAATGATTATCAACTGGTTTCCCTGCCTCACCCCTTGTCCCCTTTCAGTCTTCCTTATCTTTGGAATTACTTACCAAGGTAACTTTGAGCAGGTGACAATCTAAGCAATCAGGGTGGAACTCTTACTCAGGTGCCATACTAGTACTGCCTGCTCATGAGGAATGTCCCTAAACACATCGGCCAGAAAAATTGCTCTCTTCATTGAGTTTTCCAATTGTGTTGATTGAACATTGTTACTATGATACACTATTATAACTACTCTCTGAAAAGCTAAGGGTCTTAACTGAAACCAACATTAAAAGGGCCAATAATAGACTAAATTTTGTTCAGAAAGTATAACAGATCTAAAATATCAACTATAACCTAATCTTAGCACTCTTACATAAGAGGTTTTCTTTTTGAGACAGTGTCTTGCTCTGTTGCCTGGGCTGTAGTGTGGTGGTGCAATCATAGCTCACTGCAGCCTCAAACTCCCAGGCTCAAGAGATTCTCCTGCCTCAGCCTCTGGAGGAGCTGGGACTATATAAGTGTGCTCTACCACACCTGACTAATTTTTTTTTTGTGGTAGAGACAGTGTCTTGCTATGTTGTCCAGGCTCGTCTTGAACTCCTGGGCTCAAGCAATTCTCCTGCCTCAGCCTCCCAAAGTGCTGGGATTATAGGTGTGGGCCATGGTGCCTGGCCAAGGGTTATTTTTATTTCATGCACTCTCTCAATCTGTGTCCACATAAACACATTTTTCTATAACTGTAATCATGATGTAAATTAAACATATTCAGGCTTTTTCATATATTTCTCACACAGATACTTTTTCTTTTTGAGACAGTCTCACTCTGTTGCCCTAGCTAGAGTGCAGTGGCATCATCATAGCTCACTACAAGCTCAGACTCCTGGGCTCAAGCGATCCTCCTGCCTCAGTCTCCAGGGTAGCTGGGACTACAGGCATGTACTACTGTGCCCAGCTAATTTTTTCTATTTTTAGTTGTTTGGCTAATTTCTTTCTATTTATAGTAGAGATGGGGTCTCACTCTTCCTCAGGCTGATCTCGAAATCCTGAGCTCAAGCAATCCTCCCGCCTTGGCCTCCCAGAGTGCCAGGATTATAGGTATGAGTCACCGCACCCAGCCTTACACACATACTTTGATTTCTTGGTTATATTTATCATTTTATAACAGCAATATGAAATTCCACTATATTGGTGCCATTTCTCTATTAATAGATACTATAGTTTCTTCCAGGTTTTACTATTATAAATTTGCTATAAACATTTTGTACATGTTAATATTTTCTTCTATGGAATTATTTCCTTAACTCCTGGATCGAAGAGTATAAACTTTTTAATAAGGATTTGCCAATATATACTAAAAGGCTTGAAAATATTTGTGCCACCAGACCCAAGAATTCCATTTATAGGAATTTATCCTGAGGCAATAATGACATATATAAAAATATTTATATATAAAGTCATCATTACGATATTATTTATAATTACAAAGGCTGGAAGTAATCTAAATGGTTATAAAAATTATGATATATCAATATGATTAGCATGTAACCTACATAATTATATAATTAAAGAATATTTAATGAGAAATTTAAAAATCCTTCATATCTTTCATGCTTTCTATTACCTAACCCTTATAACTCTGTATCTGTAGATACTCTTATTATTCCTGTTATATGGATAAGGAAATTGAGGCACAGAAAAGTAACTCACCCAAGCCTGCAATATGGGAGAGCTGACAGAGCTGGAATCTTAGCCCAGAGCATACATTCTCTTATGACAGCTGATTTTAATTTTTTTCTTTATGTTTTTGCAGAGTTTCAAAATTATTGCCAATAAACGTGTTATTTTTACAACTAAATAGAGAGGCCCATGTAAGAATTCTTTCTTATATGTCAAAATATTTTTAGCCACCCCCTCCACATCAGCATAGTGGCAGTACTTTCAATGTCTGTTGATTCAGAAATTGTCCAATGACAAAAAATAACTATGCATTCAATAGCTTTTTCTAGAAATGGAATTTTAACAAGCACAACAAAATCTATGGATTCACAGACCTTCCAGTCCTTCAAGATGCAGCCCATAGGCTAGAAACCACTAATAGAGGAAACCCAGGTCAACCAGTGAGAAAAGACAGAAATCACAGTACTGGGAGCAATAATGAAATATTGACCTTTTCAATTCTTTTTACAAACTTGTTTGCTTTTCGACAGATTGTATGTTCCCATGGTTTGAAAAGTCTCCCTCCTACCCTATCGCCATCTGCCCAGTTCCTACCACCACTATTACCTGCTAATAGCCATCAAAGATATTCAGAATAATTTAGAATTTATATACATGTGTATATATATAAAAACTTACCAATAAGAGTCGCCAAAGAGCAATGAGGTACTGTTGGCGTAAACTTGATAATAACCAGATAGTCTTCTTCATTTATCTCCTGAACCTCCACACAACTTTCCGTTACCACTTCCAGTTCTTCTAGGGTATTGGGCTTTTCTGGGTCACGGATAGTTCGAATCAAATCTAAAGAATCATCAGAGATAAGATGTTCTATCAAAACATGAATATTTTAAATAAAGATGATTTTGCCAGTCCTAATCTAATCACTGACTTCTTTTAAATTTAAGCAAACACTACAGCAACTCTCAGGTCTCTGACAGAAATTTTCACTACTGGTTTCATTTTGAGAAAACTGTTTTCTTGGATTATTATCCAAACATATCCATCAATGGACCAAACCCAACACTGCAGAGAGAATATAATAAGAATGGAAAGAGTGTCATGGAAGTTCAAGAGGAAGAAATACTTTTAGCTTGGGACAATGTGGCATTGGCCTTTACAGAAATATTAATAGAATCTGAATGAAGCCTTTAAAAAAGGGTAACATTTCAGTATTTGACATTTAAAGTGAAGGAAAGTAAAGAATAAGAGCTTAGTTTACCTGGAACCAAGCACAAGTGAAGAAAAGTAGCAGAATATAAGGTGGAGTCCTGAAGACTTTAAACAAGGGAGCAGCAGGAACAGCATTGTGCTGTCAGCTGGTAACTCATCCATCCGCCAGCTGCTGGCAGACTAAAAAGCAGAGCCAACGATACCAGCTGAAAAAGCTGGACCTAGAACAGTGTCTGGGAGAGCAGTGACAGAATGAAAAGACACAGAACAAGGAAGAAATTTGGGTGGGGCCTGAGGCAAATGACCTCAATTTCATACATAATGATTTTGAGGTGCTTTAGGAGCAATCTGATGAAACTTTCTAGCAAGTGTTGAACTGTGGCATAGGGTTTAAGAGAGCACCAAAGCTAGAGTGGTTGTTAAACCCATGTGATTCACAAAGAATGAGTATAGATCTTGGCTGAATTACCATGAAAGCTTTAAAATGAAAAACCTATGCCTGGGGCCTACCCCAAGAGATTTTGATTTAATTGAACTGGAGTATGCCTGGCCATTGAGAGTTTTCAAAATTCCTCAAATTGTTCTTAAGTGTAATCCAGTTTGAGAATCCCTGGTGCAAAAGGAAAGAGATCCAAGGATAGATCCATGGAACACCTAATTCAGGGATCAGAATGAGAAGGAAAAGCAAAAAGAATTAGAGAAGAAAAGAGAAGGATGGTTAACAAAATTAAATACTGCAGAAAAATTCAAGTTGATGAGAGCTAAAACAGATCTCTAATTTGTCACCCAGGAGGTCAGCAGTAAGAAAGCAGTTTCAGCAGAGACCATGAGGGCTGAAGCTAGCTTGCAAAAGGGGAAGTGAGTGGGACCTGAAAGTGTTTTCCTGAGGCCTTGGCTGGGAAGGGAAAGGGCAAGGACGAGGAAAGGGCAGAGCTTTATAAGGGAGCTACAACAATGACGAGGGGAACTTGAGTATGTTTTATAGCCCAAGGAAAAGAGAGATTGAAAATATAAAGTGGGGAGGAGGAGAAACTGGTAAAATAAGGGAATGGGATCAAGGATGTGGGAGCCTAGGTTAGCTCCGGAGAGGACAAGATTTCCTAATTATTCTGAGGCTGGAGAAAAAGATGAAAAGAAGAACGAAAAAGAAAAACGGCGAGACAGAAAGAAGTAGAATTTAATGTAGGATGGGCTTGATGTTCTCAAGCCTGAGGTTTTGTTCTATTATTTATAGCACCCCTGTAATCAAAAATGCAGCTGAGAAGATTAAAACAAACTCTACTTTCTCCCTAGCTATCTCCTGGGCTTGTCACTTGATTAGAAACAGAATTTGAAAATATAGGCAAGAAACAGGATAAAGCTTCTTTCACAGAGCTGTGTTATCACGGGACTTAGGGAAACAGGGTTTTGGAATTTCCTTTTCAAAGGTGTCTTATTCTAGGCCTTTTCCCTGCAAGGCTCAATTATACAAACTGTATTATATTCTTTATATACCTCTGAGCTCTGAAATTAAATCTCACCCCTTATTAAACTTATCTAGTTTTCTAGTTTCTAGATTTGAAAGATTTGGATTTATTTCTTTAAAAAGAAAGCAATGCTGCTCTTCTCACATTACTCCCCTCACTAAAATTCTTCACTTACATTTAAAACCATCAGTATCCAATTTCATCCTACTACCTAAAACAATGTTCAACCACACCTCCACCTTTAACCACAAACTCTGTCCTGTAGCCCCATCTATCTGCCATTTCCTATGTTATTTTCTCACCTCCATACTTTTGTTCCAGTTTCCTTAGCATGCCCTTTGACCCTGTACATATCCAGATCCTAATTATTCTTTGAGGCCCAAGTCAAGTGACTCCTTCTCTTTAAAATCTTCTGGATCCCCCCAGTCAGAGACTAGTATCTCTCCTTTCCCTGAATTTTTGTATCTATTATTTAGAATCATCTCTCTTCCAAAGTTGTATCCCCAGTGCCCTAACAGCCCTAGATGCTGTAGACAGAGGTCTGCCAGGACAGAAATGTGTCTATCTGCTTTGTGGAGATCATCACACTGGTAATTATCATCTGGCTGGAGCTGACTAGGTAAGTCTTGCCTCTAGCAGGAAAGTTAAACTAGATCAGCTCCCAAGGTATTTCCCATCTCTAACTTCCTTCCACTGGTCTATAATCCTTAACTGAATTATATTTGTATTGTACGGTTAAATGTCTCAACATTATATCCAGTCTTTTTAGTTTTCAAAAACAATACGACTTACCAAAAAAAGAGAGAGTCATAAGACAATTGTGAAGTGGTGGAAAGCGCACTATGTTTGGAATCAGAAGACAAAGGTTTTGGTTTTTGCTCTGTTTCTTAATGGCAGTGTGACCTCCAGGTAGTTGGTAGTTGTTTAACCCTTCTAAGCCTGTTTTATCATCTGTACAATGAAGATGGTCCCAAAGATTAAATAGAGAATATTTTAATATAGTATAGTGAGAAGCATACATATGTGTGTGTCTGTGTGTGTATGTATACATATACATATATATATATATATATATATATTTTTTTTTTTTTTTGCACTTGAGGCCTTGCTACAAGAAGTCCTCTTCTTTAAGGGACCTCTGCCTATTGACTCTGCTCCAGAAGAAAGTGGCTGTGACCTTGGGCCAGTCCCCAACTCCGCCATCACCCAGAAGCGCACCCAGGAGCTAGAGAAGGAAGGAGGCTCGAGCAGTGCAATCAAGCCAGCTTTGCTTCCTAACCAAGCACCCTCTCCAAGTCTTGGGATGGGCCACAAGGACACAGGGCAGACAAGGGGAATGAAACGTGTGAGGCCTCCAGGCCTAGCTTGCCCCGGGTTTATGAAGAGCCCAGGTCCTAGAAGGACCCACACTCGCCCGCGTGACTTAGGACCCTAAAGAAAACGCTTCCCACGCTCCGGACGAGATCCGGTAAATATCCGGGTCTCCAGTCCCAGCCCTCAAGTGAGGCTCTCATACCCTCCCCGCCCTCCGCTCACAACGCCAAATGCTGCATTGGGCAAAATTAATTACCATAAATCTCTAGCGCTTTCTCTTCCATGATCCCGGGCTGCCGGGCAGCTCCCCGCTCAGAGAAGCCCGAGAGCCACAGGACACTGCTCAGCGTCCAGGAGAGCAGCCCAGACACCCGCTCCATCCTCATGCTCCGCCATCCCTGGCGACTGTCCCACCCGCGCCACCGTCTCTCAGCAGCCGGTCTCAGTAGTTATCAACTTCCTGGTGTTCGAATGGCCCAACACAAGCCTAAAGATTCAGGGGCGCAGAGAACAGGCGCGACAGGACAGAGTAGCGCGGAGCACGTAGGGAAAAAACCCGCGAGAACTACAAGCCCCAGCATACTTTGCTCGGTTTCGGCGGGACAATAAAAACAATCCACGCGGCCCGTGAGGCGCATTGCGTGCTGGGATGTTTTCTTTGGACGATGGCAAACTGTATTCTGGGACTTGTAGTCTCCACCGGGGAGGAGTGGCTGTAACGGTCTGTTAACCGCCACTGATTGTCTCACTCAACGCCCATGATGAGATAAAGATGAATCCCGAAGAGGTAGGGGAGAGGAGATCTTGGTTTCTAGTGCTGGAGGAGGTTTCTAGCACGGAGATTCTTTTCAGTTTTTTCTCTGAGGGAGCTGCTTCCAGCACAAAATCTTTATTATTTCCTGATCCGGCCGAAAGTGGGTTTCCGTTGTGGTGAAAAGGCTTGTCTTGGGAAGCCAGTAAGGCAGTTAGGCATGGCGCGGGGGAGGACTTTCTGGTTTTCTCTCGTCTCCTGGGGACTCAGTCCAGCAAAACAACCCACTACGGGGTGAATATTTCTGCCAATGGCTTTTAAAGGCAACTTAGAACAAGACAACTTTCCCTGCGGCCCATATGTCCAGTGGAAACATAATGGAGATCGCCATCCTAAAAAGTGTATCTTAAGTAAGCTCTCTGGTGTTCGTGGCTATGATGCATGCCAGTAACAAGGTTGATTATGTTATTTTATCCATCCATTCCTCCAATCAAATCTTAAACATTATTTGGATACTTAATTTGCCATACAAGATCTGTAGGCGCAGAGGATACAAAGATAGGACATGGTCCCTGACTTGAAACATCTCACATACCTGTGAGGAAACTAATCCCTGATGTTGAGGGATTTGCAGCTAGTACTAAACTAAACCTTTTGTCAAAGTTGATGACAAGTTTCATCTCTATTGAGAAGAAAGGCAGGATTATCTTCCAAGATTATTCCCTGATAACATACCCATTTATCTGTCTTTAAATTCCAGTCTTGTTTGTCTAGTTGATTTAGGCTTTTGACTCATCAATCAATGAGTAGTTTAAGTCCCAGGAAAATTTTTTTCAGAGTTTAATAATTTCCCTGCCATCTATTCCACTCACTTACTCCACAGCAATTGAGAGGATAATTTTAACTTCTTTACAACCAAATTTAGGACACTGAGGTCTCACCTCCCCTGTGAGGCCTCTGGACTTCACAAAGCAGAATGATGATCTCTTTCACTGTGCTCCATAGCACCGAACGTGACGAATTATTTTTTTGTTTGTTTGTTTTTTGAGACAGGATCTCACTCTGTTGCCCAGTCTAGAGTGCTGTCCATCATCATAGCTTATTGCAACTTTAAACTCCTGGGCTCAAGCAATCCTGCCTCAGCCTCCCGCGTAGCTGGGACTACAGGCGGTCGCCACCACGTCTGGCTAACTTTGTATTTTTTTGTAGAGACAGGGTCTTACTATGTTGCTCAGGCTGGTCTTGAACTCCTGACCTAAAGTTATGCTCCCCACTCAGCCTCGGAAGTGTTAGGATTACAGGCGTAAGCCACCGCACCCAGCCTGAACATGATGAATTGTTGATTTACTTGCCTGTCTCTGTCATTAAATTGTAAGCACCTAGTGGGCCAGGAGCTTCTTTATTTCTGTATCTCAAACTCATAACAAGGTGCCAGGCACACAGTAGATGCTTGATAAATACTTCTTGAATGAATTAACTGAATGCTGTCCAAGGAATAAGTGCTGAAGCTTTCTTGCAGTCTGTTCAGAGACCTCAATCAAAAATATTTATTGAATCTCTGAAGGCACTGTGCTTTGAATGGGTGGGTCGCATGTAGAGGTTTTCAGACATTTTTAGTCATAGCCTCCTTTATTCAAACGAAATCTTTTTAGAAGCTTGTTAGATAAAGCTATCCAGAACACAAAGGGCCCTAGGAAACTGAGCAGCCCCTAGCTCCTTTTCTGCCCCTTCAGCCCCCATGGTTAACATCTCCGCGTTGCGGTTCCTGGCTGCGAATTTACCGAGCAGCACCCGCCGCTCGCTGCCGCCCCGCCCCCGGCGCCTAGGCCCCGCCCCTGCGTCTCCGCCCCACGGGTCCCGCAGGTCTGCGGCGGCCCTCCCACCCCTCGCACCGTTGGAACGCTGTGCTCGCGGCGCTATCGCTCCATAAAGTTGTTGTTGCGGCTTCCGCCCCGGGTGGAGGAAGATGGCGTCGGGTGGTGGTGGCTGTAGCGCTTCGGAGAGACTCCCTCCGCCCTTCCCTGGCCTGGAGCCGGAGTCCGAAGGAGCGGCCGGGGGCTCAGAATTCGAGGCTGGCGACAGCGACACCGAGGGGGAGGACATTTTCACCGGCGCCGCCGCGGCCGTGAGTTCGCACCCTTTGGGGCAGCTGTGAAGAGGGCGCCCCAAAAGGGAAGAGAGGCTAAGCGAGGGTCGGGGAGGCTGGGCAGAGTGGGCCGGGTGAGATCTTGCCTCGGTGTCAGCGGTCCGGGCTTGGAGTCCCTGAGTGAGCACGGAGCCGTAGGGCCTGGCTTACCGGCACCCGGGCGGCAAGAGGGATAAGTGAGGGGTGTGGTAGCTTCGCCGGTGAGGTCCTTAACAGCCAAGAGCTGCCGAGCCCGTCCTTTGGCCTTGCTGTGTATTGACCCCACAGATCTGCAGGATTGTTCTGTTGGTCGTGTCCTGCCCGGGCTGATTTCATAGGTCAAAAATAAAGGAATGGGGTGCAGACCTTCCTTTCCTCCACCTTGCTGCTTCTAGGATGAATAATGTTGTCGGGAGTAGACGAGGGTAAGTGATCCGTCCACAAGTCCTTTCGTTAGCTCAGCATTTACCGGTGATTTACCAAAAGCCCTTTCTGGATCTTAGTTTACAAAAGTTAGGTTAACTCCTATGATCGCTAGGAAAATCGGGCCAGAGGCCGGTTAAGTCCCTGCCAGAGAAATCACTACATAGATCAGAAAGCTTTGTCCCTTTTAAAGGGGTGCGTTGAAGTGCCCAAGTACTTCATTGGGAGCAAATCTGTAAATGTGAGGAGGAAATGGTGTTTCCCATAGTAAATATCTGGATTTCTAATAAGAGTTATGTATTGGAAAAAACTAATCTTTATATGTGAAGTGTGGAAATCAGTAATCAGTTATGGAACCAGTAGAGATGTTGTGGGCTGTTTTTAGAGAATATTTACTCACATCACTTGGTACAGTTCGTTCTGGGCTGTAAAATTCTTCAGTGCTGAGTCTTTGAGTTTACCTTTCTATCTTGGATAATGCTTCTCTTCATAGCAGCTACTCAGTACACACTAAGTAAAACAGCTTTACGTTATTTGTGTAGCATGTGTCTGAAAAAGTTTGAAGCTTACTTAATTTGTGTCAGGAAAATTTTCCCTGTATTCGGAAATTGAGTCCATAATCCCATCTCATAAAGTGCTTGGTTATGCTAATATAACAGCTCAAACTGTCTAATGTCTGTTATTCTGAGAAATAATTCTTGCTACTAATTTAGTCTTTCTGTAGCTCATTTAAAGTAAGTATTTCTTTAGTAATTCTCTGACAAGTCATGGAGAACAGCTACTGATGGTAACTGCTGGGATGATAAATATTCAGACTGGATATCTGAAGTAGAAACTCTGGCACTGAAAGTGATCGGTTACATAGGCAAATGTTGATTTATTTTCCAAAAAGGGACGTGGAAGGATGAGGAATTATTTTCTAGAGTTCTCAAAAATTCAGGAGGCTGCAGTTTGATCTCACCAGGTTAAAAATCCTTTGCCTAATTTCCAGCTGAAAAGCGGGGGGGGGGGGGGGGGGGGGGGGGGGGGCCAAAAAAATTACCTTTTTCTGCCCCACAAAAGTAAAATTTTTTATTTTTATTTTATATAGGGAAAT
>CAUYSK010114576.1:0-72105 GCA_963575035.1 Avahi laniger
TATACATTTTTTTTTTAGTTGTCCAATTAATTTCTTTCTATTTTTAGTAGAGATGGGGTCTCGCTCTTGCTCAGGCTGGTTTTGAACTCCTGAGCTCAAACAATCCACCTGCCTTGGCCTCCCAGAGAGCTAGGATTACAGGTGTGAGCCACCGCGCCCAGCCAACATTATCCTTCTTAACAGTTGTCTTTCTTTCCATACTCCGACTGGGGGCTGGTATGCAGGACCAGCATATAGGCGTATCAACATGGTGCAGTCTTGGCATAGATCTTCACGGTGGACTGCAGTAGAGGTGATGTGCTGTAAGAAGGGATTCAGAGGAAAAGCTCTTATTCCAAAGGTGAATTCTCCATGTCTTTGACACTATTACTAGATTAATTTCATTGGGATTTTAAAATAACTATATAGATCATCTAGAAGTGAGTTTTCAGGGTGTTGTCTTAGAAGCTAAAAATAAAATTAGATTAGTAATTAGTGAAGTAGCTGTAATTTCTTACCTTTCGCTGTAATCATTTCCCAAAGTGGTTTTCTCTTGATTTGACTTTGCAGTGCATTATATGCATTCTGAATTTCCTACAAAGGCAATTTTAAGGGAAGTACAGTAAACATAAACTAATGTAATGATGGGCTACATAGAAGTTCTGTTTTCATGAAATAAAGTACTAAAAATACTCCTCATAGTAACAATGCAAAGTAGTAATATTGTAGTTCTAAACAATTCCAAGCTATTATTTTATTTTGCAAGATGTTGTTGGCAGAAACTAGTTTCAATAATTACTTTTTTAAGAAGAGGAATAAAACCAATTTAACGTACTCCAATGCAGACTCTAAAAATATCAGAGAATCAAGTATACAGGGATCAGCCTATTAATAGCTTGAAACACTGTCAGTTGGTGGGATGGGACATTTTTTTTTTTTTTTTTTAGATTGCAAGCCAAAAATCTAGATTTTACTTGCTGAGATATATACTTTGAATCTGTAGCATGCTTAAAGGTGAGAAAAGGCTGTAAGTGATTAAAACCCCTTGTTTCTCAACACCCTGCAGGAGACATTACTTCTTCCAAGAGACGTTACAAATACTCTCAGAAATCCTCAGATGCTGATTGATTCAATTATAATTAATTTAAGATGAGACGTATAATACAGCACTTTTACAAGATTGGTGAGAATCATACTCAAACCAAATTATAAATTATGATTTACTGCTACAATTCCAAAGACGTATGAATCCTCGAACCAAGCATTAGCACCAGTTTGTCCAAATGTAGTTTGAAATGGGATGAAATTGCAACAGATACAACACAATTCTGAGGAAGTCCCTTCAGTTGTTGTAGATATTGGTTTAACTGACACCTTCTATATTTTACTCAGACCCGCTATACATTCAGGGTAACTATTTAAGGAAAGACCATGTCCTTGTTACTGTTTTTCATTGTAAAACTGAAAAACTCCAAACCCCATGAATCTGACATTGAGTAAGATGGTTCGAAGGCTTTTGTGTTTATGAGGAGAAGATGAGTGACCTAATAGAAGAATAGGTGAGAGTCAGGTGTCAGCACCAGAAAGGGAGGCCAATCGGCAATCTGTCCTTGGATGATTTGGGGAAAAGGTACTGAAGTATGTAATAACTCAACAAGTCTCTATAGAGAGTTCTATAGCAGCTGCACATTCATGCATTCATTTCCTTAACTCACAATACATATTTTTTCTTTTTTTATTGAGATATAGTTTACATAAAGTGTATAAATCTTACTGAATGAATACACTTAATGGTACAACTTAATGAATTTTTACATATGTATTTATCCACATATCAACCACCCAAATCAAGATATAGAACATATCCGGAATCTCAGCCAACTTTCACAGGCTTCTTCCCAGTTGATAAACCCCATTATTCTGACATCTAGTACCCTAGATTTTTTTAATCTGCTTTTAAATTTTATATGATGAAATAATGTGTGACATAATGTTTAGCATCTTCATTTTTTTTCACTCAACATAAGGCCTATGACATTCACATTGTTGGTGCATGTATTCATTAATTTTCACTGTTGTATAGTATTGCATTGTATAAATATAGCATAATTTATCTACTGTATTTTTAATGGACATTTGGGTTTTTTTCCAGATTTTTATATCATTAATAATGCTGCTATAAACATTCTTATACATATCTTTCAGTGAACCTAAACACGTATTTTTCTGGGATACATACCTAGGAGTGGAATTTCTGGGATGTAGAGTAGCATATATGTAGTTTTAGTAGATACTGTCAAATAATTTTCCGAAGTGACTGTACCAACTTAGATTCCCACCAGTAATGTTTGAAGGTCCTTGTTGTTTCACATTCTCACTAATACTTGGTATTGACAGTTTTTTAATTTTAGCTCTCTGGTGTAGGTGTAGTGGTGTCTTATTATAATTTTGACTTGCATTTCTCTGCTGGCAAATAATGTTGACCATCCTAACATGTGCTTACTGTCTATCTAGATATTTTCTTTTACAAAGTCCCGGTTCACATCTTTTGCCATATTTTTAAATGGGGAAAACTTTTAAAAATCACTGACCAAAAAAGAAAAGATTGATAAAATATTTCTATTAAAATTATGAACTTCTGTTCATTAAAGACAATGTTAAGAGAGTGAAAAGGCAAGTTACGTAAAAGAAATGTGTATATTTGGAATCTGATTAGGGTTAAACATTTTTTCACTTTCCACAGATGACGAAGACAAGGGCCGAGTGTGTTACTTTCCCAGAGATACACAGGGGCCTTAGCACAGAGTATGTGCTAAAAGGATATCTGTAAATGAATGCATGGGTGCTCAAGTGAATGAATGAATGGGAGGACCCTATTTAAAGATATATAGGTTGATAACATCTGATGCACTATTTGTTTTTCTAAAAGTTAAGGGAAAGTTCAATCTTAGCAAGAAAAGGTACTCTACCAGTGTGAAAGCTGGTCCAATGAAAACTAGTCCTTAGAGCTGATGTACAAATTCCAGTTGAATGATGTCTGTCTGCATAATCATCTTTTATTGATGGCCTGGGTCACAACTGATATGGCCACGACATTGTAGCAGGGGGTAGAGACTACTTGCGGGCTTCCTGGTCTCCTAGAAAGAGAATAACACTGATGTCTGAATACCTGGACATTGCCACAAATGGGCAACAAATAAATAACTTCTCATTTTAGTTTCAGTTTCCCCAGTTGTAAAATAAAAAGGATCATCTATGGGCTCTCTGAACTCTACTAGCTATGACATTTTGTCCCTGGAGAGCCTAGAGAAAACAGCTTTTATGGGAGAAACAGTACTAGTCATCCCCAGAGGTCAAGATGACCTGAACAATGTACTCTGCCCAAGTCCCAGAAGGCTCACTTTCCCTTTATACTTGATCCAAAAAGGCAGTCTTTTAAGTTGTCCCAGCACCTAACTACTCTCTTCTGTAGGCTGAGATGAAAAAAATTCCAGACTTCTTTGGAAAGGGAGCTTAAACCCAAAACAACAATGCTCCTTGGATACAAGTAACATTTTCTTCTAGAAATAGAAAATGTCCTCTAGCTTAGTTATAATTTCTACAATCTGTTCTGCCAATTTTTTTTTTTCGGTTTGTAGAACTGCTATTCAGAGTTCTTTTGGCCGAAATGAAAATCTAACTTGTTTCTATTAGTCTGATAATTTTCATGGGATGGCCCGTTTAAGAACTGATGAAGAGTTCTCATTATAAAGGCGCTAACTCTAATTATTCACTTATTTAAAAACTATCTATGGACTATCCTCTATTTAAAAGAGAAATATTGAAATAGTTCATCATTCTACAAACATTATTTTGTCCTTTCTCACTTGAAAATAAATCTTTATTTTCATCTTAAAGAGCAATTATCCTACTACACATGATGTGTAATAGAGCATGTTAGTTAATTTACCTCTAAAAAACTTAGTTCCTCTATTATCACTCACCCAATTTAGCAGCAGAGGAGATCCACTGGCCTGCTTGATAAACCAATTTAGTCTCCCTGCAAGACGACAGGAAAGATATATGAATGACATGCCAGTAACCAATCAAAAACAAGATATTAATAGTAACATCCTGGCCTATAAAAAAGCACATTTGTGTAATGGACTTAAAATGTGACTGACAGCAATCAAAATAACTTCATCATGAGAAGGGAAGTGGGGGAGTTGATGCCCACCAAAATGAAAAAAAGTGCTCAAAATTTGTGTTATGTTTGGTGATAATCTTAAATTTAAAAAAAAAATCTTTTGCATATTTGTGTAAGCTCCATGAAAGGATGCCAAAGTGAAATAAGAGGGTACTTCAAATTGTTCATGGAAAAATGGAATTAAAATATAAAAATAAAAAACATAAACTTTATTTCTCAACATAAGCTTTATGAAGGTCAAGACACTTTCATAGCAATAATACCAGCCATTTAGTCTACACTAAAAGAACTGAGGGTCCTGGAAATTTAACCTTGTCCATGCAATCTTTTTCACACTATTAGCTGAAGAAAAATGGGTGCCTGTTAAAGATTTTTTAAGAGTAGAAAACAAAAGGAAGTCAGAAGGAGCCAAATCAGAACTGTAAGATGGAGGCCTAATGATTTCTCATTCAAATTCTCACAAAATTGCCCTTGTTCAGTGAGACAAATGAACAGGAGCATTGTCATGGTGGAAAAGGACTCTCTGATGAGGGTTTCTTAGGCTTTTTTTGCTAAAGTTTTGACTATCTCAAAACGCTCTCATAATAAGCAGCTACTATCATTTTTTGGCCTTCCAGACAGTCAACAAGCAAAATGCCCTGACCATCCAAAAAAGCTGTTGCCATAACCTCTCCTCTTGACAGGTCTGCTTTTCCTTGACTGGACCACATCCACCTCTTAGTAGCCATTGCTTTGATTGTGCTTTGTCTTTGGGATCATGCTGGTCCATCTCCTGTTATAATTCTTCAAAGAAATGTTTCCAGATCTTGATTCTATGTGTTTAAAATTAAATTGAAAGCTCTACTCTGGTCTGCAGCTGATCTGAGCACAATGGTTATGGTACCCATTGGATGGAAAGTTTGCTCGATTTTAATTTTCCAGTCAGAATTGGGTATGCTGAAATGTCTATGGTGTTGGCTACTGTTGAAATGTCTATGGTGTTGGCTACTGTTTGTGCTGTTAACCGTTGGTCCTCTTCAGTTAGAACAGGAAAAAGATGAATTTTTCCCTTGAAAATTGACACGCATGTGCTGCTATAATGGGCTTCACCTTTAACATTGTCTCATCCCTTCTTAAAATGAGTTATCTACTTGTAAACAGTCGATTTCTTTGGGACATTGTCCCCATAAACTTATTGTAAAGCATCAATGATTTCACTATTCTTCCATTCAAGCTTTACTATAAATTTGATATTTGTTCCTGCTTCAGTTTTCAAACTGATGCCTTATCTGTCTTAGCCTCAAACTAGATCCTGTTTGGACATGTTAATAACAAGTTAATAAAAGTTTATTTCGGTGCAAAAAGAAATTTTGGCTACCATGTGTAGTTTGTTTCATAATCTGCATCTTCCGTGAACTTTTTTGAGGATCCCCTAGTATACCTGTCATGAAACATCATCCTTATACCCATATTATGATAATCATGACAGATAATATTTACCAGTAACTGAACCAAGTACTTTTTAATGCATTATTATTCTCAAACCATCCTATTGTATAGGTGCTATATTGTCACCACATTGTAAATGGAGATGCTGAGGCACAGACGGGTTAAGAAATGTACTCAACATTGGCAGGGAATAAATGTCTAGATAGGAACACAGACAGTCTAATCCTTACCTACTTCATCTGTGCCACTTTTGGAGAGATGCCAAGAGGCTCTATGGTGCACTCAAAATGGCTGCAAACTCTTTGCTGTATGGACTCTAATCTCCCTTCTCTAGAATCTAGGACGGCCTTGGTGAGTTTCTTGATCAACAGAATGTGGTGAAAATGACATTCTGGAACTTCTGAGGCCAGACAATAGAAAGTCATGCAGTTTCCAGCTGGACCACTTGGAGCTCTCCTTCTCCGGACTCTCCCTCTTGGAACCCAGCTGCCTGCTCTGAGAAGCCCAAGCCACATAGAGTGGCCATTCCCTGGCAACATCCCCAGCTCAGCTGCCAGATGATGGCCAGTGTCAACCGTGAGACATTTGAGTGAGCCATCTGAGACACCTAGCTTAGTTGAGCCTCCAGATGACGGCAGTCCTGGCTGCAACTACATGACACATCCCCAAGCAAGAACCACCAAACTGAGCAGACAGCTCACAGAACCATGAGAGATAATAAAAATATTTCTTTGGTGCCACAAAGTATTACATAGCCAAAGATAAATGAAAGAGCTGTGTATTTACAGATGAATTGTATTTTTAAAAAAAATAGTTATAAATTGACCGTTTGAAACTCAGAACACATCTCCCTATAGTAACAGTGTTATAAATAAGTTGTAAGCTTCCTAGACCAGGTTATAAAAGTCTGTTTAACTCACAATGTAGCTTAAATTTCCAATGAAAATAGTAACAAACAATATTGTTACAAGACTAGTAATTAAACAAAACAGATTAAACATATGAGAAAAATTAGTATGAAGTAAGTTCTTAAAAATTTACACTAAATGCTTGTGTTTGAGCGGAAGAGAATTTAAATATAAGAGAGAGATGATTCCCTTTTGGAGCTTCTGATAGCTATCATTCAAGACCTCGATAAATGGATGGCATCTTGCTGTATTAAGCTTAATTCCTCTACAAAATTTATGATTTTTCTCAAATGCACATCAACCGTAATTAGGGGTATAAAAGAGGCTATGTATTAAACATAAGAAGAGAGACCAAAGGGGATTTTGTTATTGTTTTTCAGTAGCAAAGGGAGACAAATAGAAGAACGGGCATTCATGGAATAGAGTGGGTGTTTATAGTTTTTGTCACACAGCGTCCAATTACCTTTTCCCAAAAAAAAGTACCCTGAGTTTCCTTTGGAAGTCATCTTTCTCTCCACTCTAAGCCCAGATCACATGGTTTGGAGGGCATCTTATTTGCCTTCTGGGGGACCTGATGGGAGCTAGCATTAGCCTATTCCCCACCCATGACCTGCAAAAGTGGTTGAGTCAAAGTGGGGCCAGGTCAGGCCAGGGAAAGCAGACCCAGCATGAAAATGAAGCAATGAGATTGTGAATTCTGCAGCTGCTGCGGCCATCGCGTAACGGGGAAGGAGAGCCCAAGAAAGTGAACAGTATAAAGAGGGGAACGGAACCTAACCAAGCTGAGATACAGAGAGAATCGTGTCTTGGTGATAGTGAGATTCTGCATCTAGCGGTACCAAAAAGAATGCCCTGTCCCTGGACTTTGACTTCATCAATTCCATTTTGGCTTAAGGTCGTTTGAGTTGGGTTGTCTGACATTTGCACCTGAACATGCTCTACCTCACTGTATTATTTAAGGCAAATACTTCCTGCTACTTTAAGAGACAGCCTTCCAAAGTCATTGACTTTACAGGAGATATTTATTTCTCATTCACGTCTCAGTCTAATGCCAGTTGGTGGGAGCGCTCTGCTCTAGGCAGTCCTTCAAAGACTCTGGTTTTGTTTTTAGGTCGTGTGGTGAGCCTCTTCCAGATCCTTGTGGCTTTTTTCCATTCAGGTGGGAGATGAATGAAGAGAATGAGGTTTAACTGGTTTGGATAAGTCAGACCTGGAAGCATCCCTATCACTTTCGTTCATATTCCATTGGTTGGAACTCAGTCCCACTGAACTGCAGGAAAGCCCAGAAATTACAATCCAGTTGTGTACCAGGAAGTGGAGGAAAATACATACTTACAGGCACTAACGGTATCTGCCACAGTCTAACCTTCTGCTCACAAGATATCCTTTAGCTCCCTTCTGTTCATACACTAAACATGCTCTTCCCCCTGCAGCAGACAGCAGCCACTGCATCCAGCCTGGGACCTCCCAGTGATGCTCAGGTACCTTTGTCAAGCCTGAATATGCCTGGCCACATTCATCTGATGACTGCGAACTAAAAAGACAAGTACTCTGGCGTCTCCTCCTCCACACAAACCCAGTTTATCAGATTGAAAGGGGGACAGGAAAACAACAATAAAAATTCCCATTCCGAGAGAGAAAGGGTGGGAAATATTTTTAAATCCTGCGGGGCACATATTTGAAGGTCTCTGCTCTACAGCTAGGGCAATTTCTTTGATTAGACCCTGGTTCTGCTCTTTGGGAAGAACTCTCATGTTAATTGTTTTCCCGTAGCCTCTAGATGCACCTTCTATAAGTTGTTCCTTGTCTGTCATCCTCTGCAGTCACGAGGGAGGCCACTGAGCAGGGTACCTGGGGTAGGATGCACCAGTCAGTATGTCACCAGAAAGCAGACGGTGAGCTCAAATTAGGATCATTTAAGGGGATTTACTTACAAAGGACTACGTACAGAGGGATCGGAAGGGGAGGAAAAGCAACAAGGGCAATGCAACCCCCATGCTTAGTAACTGTGAAACTTTTTACACCAGTAGGGTATGAGAGAAGAGAGTGATTCCAAGAATCTGGAAAAAGAATCTTATCGAGAAGGCCATTCTGCAAGAAGCAGTAGCCCTTGTGGTAGTTGCACATCCAGCCTAAGACAATCTTGCAGGTCGGAACCAGGGGAATAAGCACCTGATCTCTCTCTCCCGGCTCCCTCCAGGCTCCTGCTGGCAGAGCACTTATGCCCTGACTGCCATCCTTCTCTTTTCTACTTTCTCTTCCTTCTGTCACCGTACAGTGTTCTAGAAGCGCATGTAAGAAGCAGAAAAGAGGCATGTTATACGACGATGGAGTGCAGGGTCATTCACTTTTAATTCCAAAAAATTATGGATTAATCTTAGAGTAAAGAGATTGTCTAAATATAAAATACTAAAAAGTGAATTCAAAAGGAAAAACAGATGTAATATTCCAGGACTGACTATGGGATGAAAATATGGTGTGAAGCTAAGTGTTCACATGGAGAAGCTGAGAGTTTTCAGACAGGGCCTTTGTTTTGGAGATACACTGAATGGGCCACCAACTGATTGTTTTAATTCTGCTTCTCTTTTGTTAGCTGCATACACATACTTCAGGTCACACCTAACCTCTCACAAAAAAGACATAGATTATGATTCATCTACTTCCAATTAGCATATTTATTTCTGCTAGCTGAAACACTTCTGACACCCTGTGAAAAGGAAATTCTTGAAAAATCTTTACACATAGCAAGTCTGTCCACTTGGAAACACATTTGCGTACTTTATATTTTTATATGTTTTTCAATTTAAAAGTGCTTTACACATATAATTTCAATTAATCTTCCCAACACTGTAATGTTATTGGTGTTATTTCCATTTGCACTAACATGAAAATGAGGTTTTGAGTGGTTAAGTTACCAACTCAAGGGTCTGGAAGGGGGTTGAAGATACAGGCTTCCCCTGTACTTTTATATAATGATATCAAACTTTATTGTAAGCAACACAAACCTGTCTCATTGTCCAGAATATATGATGTCTCGTAAGATCCAGAGACGTCCCTAGAATTAGGATAGCAGCCTGCCCCAGCCCACGCTATCAGCATTAAAGTTGCTCACATTTGCCTGTCTTAATTCTTACTTCTGTGGATGCTGCTAGACATGCTTTTGGTCTTCCTGTCAGCCAGCAAAGAAACACATCACATTGTCACTTCTTTAGTGCCATGCACATGGTATTCTTTCAGTAAACACCATTAAATCGAACTTAAAATTCCCATGGAAAAGTCAGTACAGAGCAAGAATTTTGCAAAGAGCATCTCTCTCTCTCTCTCTCTTTCTCTCTCTTTGTGTCTCTCTCCCTCTCTCACTTATACTTATCCTAGTTATTGAACTCCTCAAAAAATTTTATCCTCCTTTATCATATAAAGGATAGTCCAAAAATTTTAGCTTTATGTTTAATACTCTGCAAAATCTCTTTCAAACCTTTCTTTTCAGCTTTAATTTTTACTCTTTCTAGGAACATCTTCTACTCTAGCCAAATGTCTTGCAACCATACCATATACGTCCTTCATTCCAGGACTTTCCTAATTCCATGCTTCTTGCGGGAACGTACTTTCCCTCTGAATTCTACCAGAATGCCTTGATCTCTCCATGGACTAGGCACAGTTACTGTTTTCTCTCTTTGTACCTGTCAGAGTTCAGTCCAGGAAACAGAAACCACCCCAGATATTTTTAGCATAAAATGAATTCAGTTCAAGGAAATAGTTGGAAGAGCTAGAAGATCAGGAGGTTGTCACTCATCCCTTGATTGTAAGGTCACACCAGTGTAGTTGCAATCCAGCAGTAAATCCACCAAACTAGTGACAACACATTCAAAAGCAAAGACTGATTAAATCCACGAATAAATGACATAATCTTTTTCAGACTAATTATGCATCCGTGGATTTGAGAGAATATCTAAGTTTGATTCTTTATGTTAAAAATATTTTAATAACAAAAGTAACACATTATAAATTGAGAAAATATTCAAATGATGTGGAAATTTATAATTTAAGGACCTCCCCATTGAAGTCCACACCTCTGGGGTAACCACTGTACACAGCTGCTTTCCAGCTTTCAAAACTCTTTGGGGAAATACATTACCAATACACACACACACACACACACACACACACACACACACACATATATAGTACTTTTCCCCTAAATGGGATCATATTATAAACATGACATTGACAACTGGATTTTTGACTTAATTACATATGACTTCTGTTTGTTTCACTATGTATATTAAGGGCAGTGTAGTATTCTATTCTGTGTGGTATTTTACATTCAATTTCTCATTTTCATATTATCATTTATGTTTGCAAAGCATCTTCATCTTCATCACCTCATGGCCAAAAATCTTTGGTCTAACAACTTTATGCTCAATTTATAAAAAAAGAAGGAATCAACAGTCATTTTTCACATTAGCACTCTATATAAACATGACCTAAGAACCCAGAGGGGCTTACTGGTGTGGTCTGAATTTGTTGGTATTGTAAAACATCTTTTTGAGTGACTCAATCAGTGGGAGAGCAAATGGAAATAAGGATTCAATTTGTTTCTATTTCTGCTGTGATCCCGGTGAGTTCCTGAGCACCGGTGATGAGGGTAGATTGAATTAGGCAGCCTTAAGTTTGACTAGGAGGACTAAATTTCCCCTGGTGACTTCATCTGAGCTGTGACACTTTCCCTGATTTCATAGGGAACTCCTTGGGGGCTGAAAGAGAGTTGAAAAGCCAGCTTAGTGTTTGTGAAAGTAAATCTACTTTATGGGCAGCTATATGGGGGAAGGGAATGTTATTTTAACACCTCTCCTACTCGGTGCTCCGGTGGAATGCTCAAGGTCCCTGCCTCTTTTTGTACTATTTAAGCAACAAACTTATTTTCTACCAGGAAGACACATCTCCCATAGAAATGAATATTCCTTGCATTGCTGTATCATTTACCAGAGATACTTAAGGTCCTTCCATGGTTCAGATACAGAATTGTCCACCCAGTACCATGTGACCCTCTATTAAATACCCTGGTGTTTAATTTCAAACTATCCAACATGGCTTGAAATTTACACCATTAGAAGGCAAAAGCCCTAAAAGGCTTTTGTCACACTTGTAATGTACTGACTGCCACACAAGAAAAAATAATTTTTTCCTTGGGACTATGGTCTTTGATTACGAAAATAGAATAAAAACTTTGACAACAAAACAATCCTTTCTAATTTAATGAAAAAATTGTGATTTTTTTTATTGTTTTCTGTGCATGAGTTATATGCAACTTGAAAAATAGTTCACGTGGCTTCCAAGGTAGAGATGTGTGGGTTGCATATGCTTCATGAGACCCCGGGGTCAAAACTAGCCTGAGTTAAATACAACTCACGAATCAGTTAATGTGTTAAAACACACATGGGATAGGTGAAGGGGCTCCCTTTATCTCCTCTAGCTTTTTCCCTTTGGTCCCATAGCATGCAGCAGTGAGACACTGGCCCTCCCTTCCAGCCTATCGCTCTCAATGAAGTTACGGTGAGATCAATTATGTGAGACTTTTAGTCAACATTCTCACTGTGGCAAATCTCCACACCCAAACATTTGAAGAGCCCAGAAAGGGATTTGTCAAACGGGCACACGAACTATTCTGCCATCGTCAGTCACGAGACACTTCGAGCTGCTCTCTCCGGCCCCGATGTCCTTACTTAATGTTCACTTCCTAGAAGCTGCTTGGTGGTCGCCCCTGCTGAAGGGATGAAGTGTGAGAACTCTGCTGTCCTTCCACCTGGGTGTTACCTCCTGACGAGCCAACAGTCACAAGAAGACACGTGGGTAGAAATGTTCTCCGCAAATTTGAGCCTTGGATACTAAAGAACATTGTATCTAGAAGTACATCGAAGCTTTCTAGAAATATAACATAACTTTTTCCTATTTTGTCCTCATCTCTTGTCCTTCTTTCTAGAGGCTACAACCCAGTCCCTAGAGCTAGGAATGGAAAGAATGTCGTATCACTCCTTCGTTTTCTTAATCTGTCCCCTCTCTCTAACCCCTCACCCAAAATCAAAATTAAAGAGAAAAAAAACCTTCTACCTTTTCTTTTAGCAAATAACAGAAGCCCTCATGCTTTTGAACTCCCTCATACTTTTATTCATCCATTTGATTAGCAAGGCAACAAGCGGCAGACAAGCCAGAGAATGGCAAACCAGGCAAAGACACGGTCCTCTAGGTTTAGATTTGGATGGAGATTTGAATGGGGGACAAAGTTCTATTCCCCAACCCTGCATGTAGAAACCTCCAAATTCAAATTATGGCTCAGCCAAGACCTCCTTTTTTACCAGTTTTTCAGAATACTTAATTTTCACTGAGGAAAACGCAGAGTCTGACCTAGTAAGATGAGCTTCAGCACAGATAGGTATTAAAAAATTGAAAGGAAAACAGAACATTCAGTGTGGCCAAAGATTATCAGAGGCTATTCCAGGCCCTTCACCTGGGAGGAAGGGCCAGAAAAATGAAGTGAATGAGTATCAAAAGAAGGGCGACAGAAAAGACAAACTCTGGTGGCAGCTTTGATGATGGCTTCACAATCCCTAAGGTTACATGTGCGCGTGTGTGCACACGTGTGCGCACGTGTTACATCTGTGTTGGAAATGGCAGAATTGTGTGTGAAACACTTGTCTTTCTAGCAACATCGCGACATCTCAGGGTGACAGCACTTGAATTGTTTCACTTGGACTAAATGTGCAGAAAAGAAAGCTGCCTGGCGAATATTGTATTACGCACAGCAGTGAGGACGGGCTCTGCAGAAAGGCAGGACGTGTGATAGATGGGCAAAGCCCTGGTGGCATTTGGCCAGCTTGCAGTAAGTATGTGGCACATCTGCAGCATCACCAAGCGGTCTCTGATTTAGCAAAAGCATCATAAAGCTATTCGGTGTCATAAAAGTAACACTTTATTTAACCTTCCTGTACAAACTTTAGGAGCATTAATCTGTCACAGTAGGCTCTGTCTTGTACATGTAAACGGATAAGACTCTGTAATCAAATCCTAAATGTGTATTTGTAGCAATACGGCTTTTCAGAAGTCTGTGTGATGGGAAGCAACAGACGGAGCGGGGAACAATTAAAGAGAGAGCACCGTGCTCGGCGAGACCTTTCACTCCCTGAATGGAGTTTCCCGGGACTGCACTGATTTCTGAATTTTCCTGTTTATTTACCAGCCAGCACAACTTTATTGGGCTCCCACAAGGCCTCTCCTACTCCATCACCTGCAAAGGAGACTCATTTAGGCAGAGAGAAACCTTGCAAGGATGTGATTCAAGGAGCATTCTCATTTCCTTTCAACACCAGTTCCAATTACGGGTGGCAGCTCTGTGTTCAAAATAGTTTGAGCCTGAGAACAGTCCTAAAGAGAAAACGCTTGTGATTCTTAGGCTTGAAAAGGGCAGGCCGCAGCTTCAGGTCTTGGGATTTCTGCTCAGTGCTGTTCCCACCCAGATTGTCCCAGAGAGGCATTTGCCGGGGTCTGCCAGGCCCGTTGGATATTTGCCAGTCTGTTTGGAGCGTATGATTTATTGAGACTTAAATTTCAGTGACCAGAAACAAATTCCTCTTGACCAAACCCAGAAATCTTAGATTGCTTGTGTAGAAAATATTCATTGTCAAAGGTTGGGGTAGGGAAGGAAGGAGAAGTTTTAGTTTTGACTTCAGCTCAGAAGAACCAGGATACATTAAATGATATTGATGTGAATAATATCAGCACATTTTCTTCTTAAAAATCTTTGCAAGATTTGCATATGTATTTATTGTGCAAAGCATATGCATCTTGCCTGGAATATATTTCATTGTGTAGCATATGGTTCCTTTCAGCAAAGGATCTTAAATGACTTTAACAGAAAGAATTCCTCCTTTCATTCACTCCCGGAGAGTAAGGTGCTATTTAAGAAGCAATAACTCTTTCCTAAGGGCTCCACTTAGGCCCTTAGTAACCAACTTGTAAGTTGCACGCCCATCAGTGTTTCTGCCTTCACTCTCTCTTGGCAGAGCAGGCGGAGCTGAGCTTCCCTGGGCAACCCAGGCTGTGCAAATTCATAATAGAAAGCAGAAATATCTCCTGCTCACAGTCTAGATGTGGGGTTCCTGAAGGGAAATCCAAAGGAATTATAACCTAGAATGGCATCTTCCAATAGATCTATAATGTGAATCACAAATGCGAGCAACATTCGTAACTTTAAATTTTCTAGTACCTACATTAAAAAGAGTAGAAAGAAACCAGGAGAATTAATTTTAATAATATGCTTCATGCAACCCACTATATTAAAGATATTATAATTTTAACATGTAATCAATATAAAAGTTATTAATGACATATTTTACATACCTTATTTTGGAGTGAGTCTTCCAAATCCAGCATGTATTTTATTCTTATAGCACATCCTGGTTTGGACTAGGTACACCTCAAGTTCTCAGGAACCACTGGTGACTGGTGGCTACTCTACAGTATAGCATGGTTCTAGGGAGGAGGCTAAGGGTGAACCAGAGAGTTTTACCCTAGGGAATATTATTACACAGAACCAGAGGCAGGTACCAGGGACTGGAATGATGATGATGATGTTGATAGCATGCACTTACTTTTTTTTTTTTTTTTACTATTTACTACTTCCATTATCGTTATGGGCTATTTGAATGTCTTATAAGTATTTATTCGATTATCAAAAAGAAAACCACTAAATAGTAGGCAATATTATTAATTCCTTTCATAGATGAGGCACAAACATAGATGTTGAAAGAATGTGGAAGGGCCTTGTGGATGAGAGCAAGGAGCAGCGGGCGGACGACACGTGAACAGGGGCGTCATCTAAATTCAGCAGCTGAGTAGTTCCATGTTTTCACACACTCTTAGTGTCGAACTGGTTGAAAGTTAGGTCCATTGCATCAGCTCTGCTCCACTACATGGTCTCTGAGCCACTATGATTTTAATGCATTTCCCTAGGCATAAGGTTTGGAACTTAACTGCCATAAAAGGTAAGTTGGTAGAGAAATTGAAGATAAAAAGAGTTGAGAGCAAGTTTACACAAATGAATAAAAAAGTGTATTTGGGGATAATATCCTCCATCCTCGGTCTTAAATGTAAGTATTCTCTGACAATCTGTGCCAAGGCCACCAGTGGGCAACTTTGTCTCATAAACCTTGATGTGTGTTACGACTCCTGGAGGTGTGCCCCGAGCAACACTGCCCTGGGCTCATATCCAGGCTGCTCTAGTCTAAGAAAATAATGATTACTCCAGTGAATAAGGCGTAGACCCCAGTGGTCCTGTGTAGTGGGAAGACGGAATCTGTGCCATCTGATTCTAATACAATGCGGTACGAGTGTATCTAAGACCTGCAAGTGGCAGAGAAGAAGTTGGGGAGAAAGTTGGGGAGAAGGCTCAGCGTTGGGAGCCAGGCAGGCAGGAGTTGACAAAGAACAGTGGTTCTTAGGGGGCTGAGGGGTTCTCCCTGAGACAAAGTGGGAGAGGCATCCCAGAGTTGCTGTCTTCCTCCTTCATCTTACACATTGTGCTGACAGCACACCAGCACTTTAAAACCAAGCAACATGAACACACATCCAGTCAAAAACTGAGTCATTTGGCATTAATAACATGTTCACATGCCAAAACATGCCTGACCAACATCACTCTTTTGCACACCAAAATATAATGTATATTCACTCTAAGAAGCAATGAGGAGTAGTAAGTTTCTTTTTCTTCTTTCAACAGCAACACCCTGGCCCCACAACCAGCATTCTATGCAACTTGTACGTGGGGAAGATTAGAAAGGTCATGTGACATCAGTCCAGCTCACATATTGGAAGTTGCAAATTGCAGATTGTTGATCCTGCAAAATTAATTGAGATGGGAGCACTGACCTGGGAGAAGGTGTCTTTTTGTTTTTGCAATGCCGCTTTGGGATATGACGTGAATATTCCAAAGTACACAGTTAAGAATGTGAATTTGAAATTCAACAGAGAAGAAGGGAGAGAAACAGGTTGAGTGGAAGAAAGGGAAAGACATTCTTTAAGACGTGACTGTTAGCACCTCTATTTCTTTCTCAGAAAGCACTGAGTGTTGATAACAATTGTGAAGCCTCTGAGTCCTTGCAGTATTTTGGAGACTATTTCGCAAAGCAAACTTTAGTCAAGTAAAATGGGTAAACATGATGTGAAATGTATTAACACATTTGGTGAATTCTGCAAATATATTTTTACACAATTAGCCTAATTATTTAGATACGTATTAAACCTTGCTTGCCTCAAGCAATTTAACATGGAATGTAATTTCACATATTATCACAAGAAAAACACATTTATAGAAAATCTGCATCTCTCTTCATTCTAACACTTCCACCCATCATTATTTGAGATATAAATAGATAGTTTATATTTCAAGGATGATGATGAACACTGCATATTTCCAGAGTAAAAAGTGTCTCCTAACCTAGTGAACGAGTGGCCTTGCATCTCCAGTCCCGAATCCTGGTCTGTTCATTTGTTGTATCGAAGTAGACCTTGGCACTGCTCCATCAGTGATACTGTAACAATATCCAAAATACGGTACCCCACCCCATTGAGAAATTTAATGATTTGCTTTATTTTGTAGGGACTTTAAAGTGAAGAGCAGATGGAACTAATTCAAAAAAAAAATAGCAAAGGAGGCAGGGATAATTGTGGTTCTGCATATTTCCATAAGGCAATAGTAGTTACTTTTACTTTGAAATTCCTGCCCAATAGCCATTTTTATTGTCATTTTATTAATATCTTCTAAGAACTGTGTGTAGTAATACTTCCTGAGAGTGCAAATTACTTTTGGAAGTCCCGTGTTTTAGTCATCTTCCCAACAGAAAAAAAAAGAACATTAATGATAGAAATACTTTGTATGTGTATGGGGATTAAAAGATTTTTAAAGAGCTTCCACATACATTATTTTATTATGAAACAACTCGATGATCTAGGCAGTGCTGAGTATTGGCAATTTGCATTTGGAAAAACTCCATTTTACAAAGGGAGAAAATAAATCATAGAAGTAACTTGCCATAGTCGCTTAAACTGTGACCACACAGACAGAAGTATTTTTATCTAATATGTTTTTGGCATTTTACTCTATGACAAGCAATAGTATTCTGAAGAAAAGCATACATATATGCATGTACACACACGCACACACACACACACACACACGCACATCTTCCCAAAATTACCCTTTTAATTCCTGGTTATGTAGATTTGATCTCAAAAGCAGTCGCTTTTGCTACATTATGTAACTGAAGAGCTTCTGGGGGCTGTAACATGAGGAAATTCTCTGCCTGAGGAAGGGGTGGTCGAAGGGAACAGCAGAATAGTAGTGTCCCAGGCTGAGACCACTGTGGCCTAAATAGCACCCCGCGGGCCTTAAAAGGTTTTCTTTGGGGGTGGAAACCAATCATACAGGGAGGAGGACCCTTGACTCCATTTGTGCTACTTTTCATTTAGAACCAAACTAAAGGGGATGAGGAAAATGTCTCTGCAGTCATTGCATCAGCTCCTCTGGGGCGGCGGCTAGTAATGACGCTCGGAGCCAGGCAGGACTCTCTCAGGGGAAGCTGAGGGAGGCCGGCGGCCTCCAGGATGGAGAAATTTACCGCACAGATGCGGTCGCAGCTCAGGTTGGCATTAACGTCGGCTTAAGTCCTTTTTCGCTCGACAGCCGAGCCTCGAGAAGGGGCTTTAGCTGCCAGCCTGACTGAGGGTTGACGCCTCAATCAGAAAAGCTCCCGCTGGGTGAGGATCCAGGGGAGGAAGGAGGAGGCCGGTGGCCTCCACGCCCCGG
Organism: Avahi laniger; assembly: GCA_963575035.1. Classification (NCBI taxonomy): domain Eukaryota; kingdom Metazoa; phylum Chordata; class Mammalia; order Primates; family Indriidae; genus Avahi; species Avahi laniger. The sequence continues at coordinate 18,359 of CAUYSK010114576.1, forward strand.
GAGAGCGGAGCCCAGCGCTCTCCGGAGGACACGTCAGTGCATCACCCGGACATCCTCATCCTTAACGTGCTCATTTCCTATAAACCTGAGGCCCCGTGACTTGAGCTCTTTGTAACATTTTTAAAGCCCAGTTTTAAATCATGTTCATCTGAAGGAAAAAGTTCCTTCGTCAGTGAATGAATCTAGCTGACAGCCCTGGATCCACTTCTCACTCTAGGTTAGTTACTCTCTCCCCCTCATCCGGGTACAGTATCTCAGAGGAGGGATTTGTTTTTAATCCCCCTTTGTGAAAAAAGACCATAGTGTGTGTGTGTGTGTGTGTGTGTGTGTGTGTGTGTGTGTGTGTGGCGGAGGCTGTCATCTTCCCTAGGTGATAATTCTATGTGTTCTCTTGCAGTTGGGCAGGGCCATGTGACTGATCCGATGAAACGTGTGTGTAGATGACATGTCACTTCTGGGCTGCAGCATGAAAAGCTGCAGGGGGGTTCTCGGTTCCCTCTCTTCCCCTTCTGTGGCAACTGAGGAAGGCCTGTGCTCCAGGGGTGCAGCTGCAAGATGGTTGAACTTCCGTCAGGTTGGTTCCCTGAGTGACCATGTGGAGCTGAGCCGCTCACTAACTCACACTGAATATGTCCTGTAAGTGGGAATAAGCCACAGTGATTTTAACACTATTTGTCACTTCAGGATAGCCTCACCTTTCCTAACTAATGCGATAGAAGAGCTAAAACTTTGGTAATACTCTAAAACAGTTAAATGATGCAATGAATGTCCACATCAGGAGCCTATAAAAATATATCTGTGATAATATGCTGAAATAAAATGCAAAAATATATATATATGTGGTTGCAGATTTGGCGTTTGGCTTTTTCTGTTGTAGTTTCTGATGGAAACTACTTTCTTAATGAAGAGATAAACTGAAATTAAATGTTCATTAGCAGTGTCTTTTGGAAGACTCACAACATCTAATTGGTTGCCAAGTGTTTCAACTACTAAACATAGCACACATCTGTCCATTCTCCCTAATTCTACTGGCATTAGGCTGAAGCCACCTTGTCTCCTCCAGGCTGCGGCATCTACTCTAGCTACCCCCCAATCCACTGGCCTCATTTCGGTTCACCTTCTTTTCACTTGCCCTTTAGAATGCATTAATACACTCCCATTGAACTCCAAATACAGTGCACAATACTGAAGATGGCCCCAAAGACACTAGGTGATCAGATGATAGGGATGAGAGACAGGAAGATTGTCCCACTTAATGTATCCAGAGAACACAAATGGACTCCTAGGACAAATTTGTCCATGCCCTAATCAGCTCCTCTAGGTTCAAAACAGGATGTTTGACAAAAACTACTTAGTGCCTACCAACACCCATTCCAAAATTGAGGATGGATGAAGTGGCAGGAGATAAAGATTTGATTACAATGAAATGGATCGGCTAGCATTCATTTAGGTCTCCTGCCTCTATAAACTTTAGCCTTTCTGTCAAAATTATTTTCCAAAAACTCATCTGGATCTTGTGAGACCCCTTTTAAGACTCTTTCCTAGTCCCTCCGTGTCATTCACGGCTCTGCATGATCTGGCCCAGGCTTTCTCGTTGTCTCCCGAATGCACTGTGCTCCCGCACAGCGTCATGCCTTTGCATGTGTGTTTGGGGGTGTGGGGTGGGGAATGGAAGACCATTTCCCCCATTTATTTTCTACTAGCTTCATCACTTTCCAGGCCCAACTCCAATGTTACCTCCTTGTGAACTTTTCCCTGACTCTCTCAGACAGTTAACTGAGCTCTCACGGTAATTGGTTAATCGTTCTGCACCAGGATTGACCATGCAGTATTATCACTGAGATCATTATCATTATATCATATCATTGTCATTGTGTGTGTATCATGTAATATGCTATGCCATATCATTATATGCGTTACGTCATATCATTATATACCCATCATATTATGTTATTTTATGTTTCTTTCTTCTTAGACTGTAGGTTGAATGAGGATAGGAATTCCATATTGACTAGCTCACTATCTTTCTCTCTTCCTCAAATGCAGAATATCGAATGCACATTATAAAATCTTAAAAAAATACTCTTTTCCTACCTTTGGATATTATTAAGAAAGTATAAGCTATCGGAATATATATTAATATTTTTTATTTTTTTTTTTGCTGTTATCCCAAATGATTAGATCACAAAAGCTTAATAGTAGACATCACTTACTAATGACTTAATCCTAAAAAAGAAAAAAAAAATGATTACTTCACTCACGCTGCTATTTCTGAAGTTCCCCAAGATCCTTGAATGCCAGGAAGAGTCAAAGGACAAAGTGCTGCTGGGTACCTATCTGAGCAATAAAAATGGTGCATCTGCCATCTAGTGGTCATGATGTGTAAATGCACCTGGACTTGACCAAAGAAGTCTCCGGGGCCAACCTACAGTGACCAGGGAGTAAAACTAATACGTAACATGTATTGACTTCCTACTGTGTTCCAGGCACTATGTTAAGTGATTTACATGGATTATATTATTTAATGTTCAAGACAATTGTGTGAAGTAGACCCTATTTTTACACCCATTCTAGAGATGAAAAGTTTGAGGCACTGAAAAGTTAAGGTTTCTAACCCTGGGAGCCAGACTTCAGAACCCAAATCCTTAGAAACTACACTATAATAAATGGCAGTAAACTGAGATAAGCTCTGTGCAGAAACATCAGTTTCTGTGTTAATAGATGTAGTAATTATTAAAACTCATTTATAATTTTAGAGTTGGAAAAATATGTCCACATTTTTTTTGCCTTTACAACAACTCCATTACTAATATCCTTTTGTTACAGATGAAGAAACTCTATCTCAAAAGAAATGAAATAATCACTTAATGTACCAAAGCCAGAAATTGACAGAAGTGAATTCGAACTCAGGTTTTAACCTAAACTCCATATTGTATTTGCTTCATTGTATTTCAAGTACAGTGATGACAAAATGTCACAAAAGGTTTTTGTAAGCTTATTTTTTAAAAAAAAAAAAAGAAAAGGTTTTCATTCTTCCAATGTTTGGTGCTCCAGCTTCCTTGAAGGTTGAGTAAATATGGGGCTTGAAGAAGATCCTGGGAATACCAGGACACAAACAACACAGAGTTGCCAACTCTCTTGTGTCCCGATACTCTCCTGTGCTGAGCGCTCTGCCTACCAGATGCTCCATCTACCCACAAATCAAATAACCAGCACCAGATTCCAGACCCAAGGAAAACTCTGTCACCCTCTAAGCTTGGCTCACTTACCCAGTTTAAAATATAATGTTTTAGTTGTCTCGATAACCATGAAATCACTGATTGCCACTTTTCCCCAACATTCCGAGTCTCTTAGAAAATCTGCTTAGACAGTGCAATAGGCAGTCAATGGGGAAGCTCTGAGTATTTCCTATGCCTACTGGTGCTCAGATGAGGACTCTGCGTAGCTTTGTAATACAAATCTCAGCTTCTAGTTTTAGGATATGTTTTTCCTCTTTATTTAAATGCTCTATTTTGGCCACATTTCAAGCTTTTCTCTCCTTTGTTCAATAAATCATCTTATTTTCCTTTAAAATATTTACTAAAATCCTACTATGTAGTCCCTAACCTCAGGGAACTTGCAACCTACTAGAATGATATATACAAATTAAATTAATAGACAATGCCAGGTGCGGTGGTGCTCACCTGTAATGCCAGCTGTTTGGGAGGCTGAGGCAGGAGCGTGACTTGAGCTCAGGAGGCCAGCCTGGGCAACATAGTGAGACCCTGTCTCTAAAAATACATAGATTAATTAAATAATTAATTAAATAATTAATAGACAACACAATTATAGATTGTAGTAAGTCACAAGAAGGAAATAAATAGGTGATGTGTTGGAGAGTAACAGTGCTGGAGAGAACCTGTATTTCTGCATTTCTGGCATTTGAGCCGAGATCTAAATGAGTAAAGGGAGGGGAAGTGGGTAAATTGCAATGAGTAGAACTGGCTGCTTGAGCCCTACTCAGATTTACTTCCATGGACTGCTGTCTCTGCACTTGTGCCTCTGACCTCCTTCCTACCTTTACATCTTCCCCTCTGTCCTCCTGACCTTTCGGCATCTGCAGTCCATCAGTGCGCAGCCTTACAAAGATTTACCCATCCCTGCCCCATGGGTTCTGTGCAGCGTGCTTACATGCAAACTCCTTAAAACTCTGTTTTTGAAATTCTTCATGTTTATACCTCTCTTGACTGCCTTAGTGTGGCAAGGTGGGTAAGAAGAAAATAACAGCGAAAATATCTGAAAGAAGTGATTCTGGATAGACAATGAATGCGAATATAGATGGCTGAGGGCCAGTCTGAGTTATGTGATCACAACACCGGCAAGTAAAATACTTGAAAGAGTAAGAATTTCAAGTGGTATGTAACTCTCTGATCTCTTAGCACACAGATGATTTTGAATCACTTGCATTTTGTGACATCAGATGAGAATTAAACTCTTAAATATTTGGCTGCCCACAGAAACCATCGTTCACGACAGCAGTGACAAGCGTGTGGATTGTTCCTTACTGAGGCGCAGACGGCCTCAGTTACCATCCCTTGATAGAGAATGGATTATGTGAAGAAGGATTCAAAGTGTCTCTACAAAAGCAGAATTTTCTGACTCAGTAATTCTGTGCTCCGTGTGTTTTCAAGTCCCTTTCTAATCCCTCCCAAAATACACAAACGTTTTTAAAAGACCAAAAAATAATCATTTTTCTTTATTCTTCCTAGGCCAGTGGAGTCAGAAAATCCTTCACAGAAGAGACGAGCTCGATTATATTCAACCTCACGCACCCTCGACACAGTTGTCAGCCGTGTAGCCTATTCATTACAGCGACGGTGTAAGACGCAAAGTGAACACAGCTGGGTTTTCAGATCTCAGGTTGAGTCTACGGGGCTGACGGTTAGAAACATCATCTTTTCACTTATACACGGAGAAAATTTGATCTGGAAGTCATTGAGGAAGAATATGGAAGCCCCAGGATGTCACTCTTATTGAGTGACTTCTATTTCTGCGCTTTGGTTCAATACAACCAACAACATAAGCAAAATGGTTATTAAAATAATATTTATAGACATACAATTACATAATGTTGGGAATTTTATAGCAGATATATTTCTTTCAGATAATTCATAAACCTGCAGTATTTTCCAAAATAATTAATTCCACACTTTAAAAATTTTATATATTCTTTCCTCTTCATTACTACCAAAAAAAAAAAAGCCACTGTTTTTCTTATATGGAAAACCACTGCAGCTAAACAAAACTCACCATGAAAGAAATGCAATTAATAGTTATAATAACAGCAGTAAAACAATTACTGTAATTGTTTGTCTTTTATGGATCTTTGGTTAAGGATCGAATTTTATTGTGTTTGTTTTTAAATGCCATATTTAGAATTATTTTGTTTGAGATCTTAAACAAGTAGACCTTTGTTTCTGTTCCAGAAGTTACTGAAATGCAAGCCAAGGTATTCCATATGCTTCTTTTTTACTTAACTGCTTAATTAAACCATTCTACTGAAGACAGAAGATAGTTTCATTCATTCTTTACTGCCTACTTAATTAATCGATTTCTCTTTGTAGAAGACATGAAATTGATGTGTTGAGGCTAGTTTCCTGGAAAAAGAATAAATATAACATCTGCATATATGTATCTTTCCGTCACTCCTACATGCCTCTCTCCCTCCCATAATATAATGTTATGAACAGCTGCTATTGACCTGGCAACACCACAAAACACACTTGTTATATTCTGGACACCTAGATCAAAGTAGAGCGTCTCTGGTTTGTTTCTTGAATTCTCTAAATGTTTCAATACTCCATTCGATGATGCAGCCTTTTCATCTCCTCTAACTCCCAGTTCTACCCAACGGAAACATTCTTGGAGAAATATATCCAAAGCTGTGGTTCCCAACCCCCGGGCTGCAGACTGGTACCCGTCTGTGGCCTGTTAGGACCCGGGTCACACAGCAGGAGGTGGGTGGTGGATGCAAGTGTAGCTTCCTCTGTATTCACAGCCGCTCCCCACTGCTCACATCACCGCCTGAGCTCCGCCTCCCGTCAGATCAGCGGCGGCGTTAGTTGCAGCAGAACAAGTTCAGAGCTCCCACTGATTCTGCATTATAGTGAGTTGTATGATTATTTCATTATATATTACAGTGTAATAATAATAGAAATAAAGTGTACAGTAAATGTAATGCGCCTGAATCATTCTGAACGCCCCCCACCACCCCACCCCGCTGCTTCCACCTTCTGTGGAAAAATTGTCTTCCATGAAACCAGTCCCTGGTGCCAAAAAGGTTGGGGACTGCTGTTCTAAGACATCCGTGCTCATTTCTCATGCAACAGACCAACTAACTGAATCTTTCACCTTGAGATACTGTATCCAATTCAGCCATTTTCATTATATTAAAAGAGAAAATTTCTTTAACATATTTCCGATCTCCTGGCCTGCTTTATTATATTTTTCTTCATGGAGTTCCTGTATTTGTGCAAATCATTATGAACCTTAATTAGGACATTAAAATTCTACACAATGATCCTCTTTTGTCACTGGAATAGAAGAGCTGTCTCTTGCCACTTCCCCCACACTGTCCTTTAAAATACTTAAAGGCAAAAAACCGCATGCTCAGCTTATGCAATGTTCTTTATCTTTGCTGAATCATTATATAAGGGGCCAAATCTTCATATACTGTAAACTGTAAAACAGCTACGATATCTGGTAGGTCCACTTGCGTCAGTTGTCTATTTTAGAAGTTTGAAATGAAGATGCTTTAAAATACTCAGCCATGCATTGCCAAAACATTAAGAAAACAGACTCAGAGAAGAAATGTACTGCATCCAACAAAAAAAATATGTGACCCTTTTGATTTCAATTAGGCCCAGCCAGTCTGTTCTGTCCATGTGATTTTACTGCCTGGGGCCAGCCAGTCACTTACCTTAGGAGCGCTCCTTCCTCCCTCCCTCTCTCTCTCTCTCTCTCTCTCTCTTGCACACACACACACACACACACACACACACACACAAGTCAACAAGCTTCCTGCTCAGAGTTTCTGGACTCTGTGTCCCCAAGTGGTCACCAAATGGTCCAGATGATGCTGCAACTCAGAATGTCAGTGGAATTAATGCCACATGTGTGAACTCTGACCTAGGAACCAGGAGCTGGGGAGCTGGGCAGGTATTCTCTGTCCTTTATCCACTTCATGAACTGCTCTGACGTTTTGCCATACAGCCTGTTCAGAGAAGTGTCATCTGTGCCTCTGAGCAGAGGTACCTGCTGAGTGACCTCCTGGGTCTCTGCGACTCACCATGAAGGGAGACTGAGCAGTTCTCTGCCACGCTGAATTGCTTCCTGTCCTTTCTGCTGCTTCTGTTCTCCCTCATTCTCGTTTCTTGGGTTTGTACCTTCCAATAAGGCATCAGCACTTAATCCTGGACTCAGGTACTGCCCCTTTTTAGGAAGCCTAGGCAAAACCAAATCCAATAAAAGCAATAGGCGTATTTCTCTTTGTCAGTTTGAGAGTTTATGAAAATCACAGAGAAATTTAATCTCCAGTCACACCTTAACCTTACGTTGATGAGTTTCAAAGTTTGACTTACTACTCTCACCTAGAACCTGATTTCATTTACTATTCATATTTGGAATGTTAAAAGATCTATGTTTTTGTTTATGGTTTTAACAAATAATATTTTTAAATATGTATTTTTAAATTGATATCACCTAGACAAAAATGATACCTTTATAAGAGAGAATCTTGGCAGACATCAACTTAATCAACTGATACAACATAACATCATCGATTTTTGAAGCAATCCAACATCATCTTCCCTCTAACATGGAGAAGAATAGCACATCACTATTGTGTTATTTCTGACCAAGATACATTATATAAATATAATCATGAGCAAAAACAGAGAAACCTAAATGTAGGGACACAGTCTAAAAAGCAACTGAACTATATGCCAAGAAAAATAAAGAAAGGCTGAGGAGCCATTTCTAATTTAAGGAGGCTAAAAAGAAGTGGCAACTAAATGCAGTGCATGCTCCTTCATTGGATCCTGGAGCAGGAAAATCCTACGAAGGATAACATTGGAACAACTGACGAAATTTTAGTGTGAACTGTGGATTCTATAATAAAATTGAATCAGTGTTAAATTATACCCAAAGAGGGAAGATTGGGTAGAGCGGATCTCAGGAGAGGCAGAGGGTTGAAGAAAGAACAGAATGTTTGTGTGTTTACTACCTAGGCTAACACTAACCGCTATAACAAACTAAAAATTTTCAGAGGCTTACGAAACAATAGCTTATTTCTTGGTCATGGAACAACCCATGTAGCTGTTTCTGATTGGCGGACAGCTTTCCTCCAGGTGGCGATTCAGGCACCCAGCCCTTTCCATCTGTGGCTCCAACAGCTCCTAGCATCTCGCAGTGCTTTCTATTCAGCAGCGCAGGGTGGGAAGGAAGAGAGAGGTTAAGGCACGATGATTGCTTCTGAAGTCTAAAATAGGTAACGCACTCCGATTCACCTTCATTGGCAAAAGTCAGCACATGGACACACCTGGAGACAAGTGAAGCTGAGAAATGTAGTTATTGGTTGGGCACCTGCCTTCTCCCAGTGACAAAACTCCATGGAAGTTGGAGCACAGATATTTGGTGGATGGGGTAACACAGGGAAAAAATTTTCCTCTTGCAATAAAATAACTAACATTTCTCCAGCACTGACTATGTGTCAGACAAAATGCTAAAATTTTTATTGTCATTCACACAAAATTCCCATGAAATAAAAATCGTTGTCTCCATCCGACAAATAAAAACCAGAAGCTTTGAGATGTGGAAAGCATCTTGCCCAAAGGCACACAGCTAGTGGATGGTGTTGTAAAGTTTCCTTGCTCCCACGTCCCTGTAGTGATCACACACATGAATTTAGGGTGGACAGTCTATTGTTCAAATCTTGGCTTTGACGTTTTAGTTCCATGACCTTTGGCAAGTCACCTCATCTTTGTAAGCTGCAAGTTTCCCTCCTGCAAGTGGGGATAATGTTGACCTCACAGAGTTTCTATTTTTTTTTTAAGTAATGATAATGCTCACAAAGTTCCAATCTTAGCATTTCACTAAATACAGGGGATGCAAATATTAGGCAAACCCGCATTGAAGTCCAGTACCTCTGCTGCTTAGTCCTGGGGCTGTTATCTCTCTCATCCTCTACTTCCTTACCTGTCAAGATCAAGGGATGGCTGTTAAAATTAAATGGCTTAAAATATAAAGTGATTAGCTCAGTACGTGTCACGTAGCAAGCATTTAATAAGTGTTTGTATTAGTTTTCTATTTCTGCTGTAACAAATTACCACAAATGTAGTGGCTGAAAACAACATAAATTCATTTTCTTACAGTTCCAGAGGCCGAAAGTCCAAGATCAGCCTCTCTGTGCTAAAATTAAAATGTCAACAGCTGATCCCTTCTAGAGCTTTAAGGAAAAATCCGTTCCCTTGCCTTTTCTAGGTTCTGGAAGCAGCCTACATTCCTTGGCTCCTGCTCCCTTCCGCCATCTTCAAAATCATGAGCACACTTCGCTCTGACCTCTGCTTCCGTTCTCACGTCTGGCTCTCACTTCTCCCTACCTCCATCTTATAAGGACCACTGTGATGACATTAGGCCCACCCAGACAATGCAGGGTAACCTCCCCATCTCTGGTTCCTTAACTTAATCACATGTGCAAAGTCCCTTTTGCCATGTGAATTTACATATCACAGGTTGTGGGGATTAGAACGCAAACATCTCTGAGGGCGATTATTCAATCTACTATAGTGTTAGCAGTAGTATTTATATAAATCAGAAGTTATTCCAAATTAAATAAGGTAACATAAATATAGCTAGTACAATGTGTGGTATTCAGGAAGAACTTGATAAGGCTCAGATTCCTCAACTCTCAAAAAAATCTTTGATAACCTCTCATGCTTAAAGACACCATTTTGTTTCCCCCGGACAAAATTAAAAAATCAAAGTAATTATGCAGCCAATTCAAGAGAATAAAACCCTAATAAAAAAACAAGCAAATAAACATAGCTGATTGTCCATGTTAGTATAAAAATTCTGGAGGAAATTGAGATTTTTTTTTTTTTGGTTGGTTATTTTTTGAAAAATCTGAATATTTTAGCCTTAATCTATTTTTGTAGTGAAGACCTGGCTCGTCTCCTTTGTGTTTTCTTATAGTTTAGCCAGAACTATTTCCTCCATGGCTTTTGCTGTTGTGCAGTGAGCCTGCTGGAAGATATTGCAAGACCGTGGGCCCTTATGAGCCCTAAAGACAGCTCACCCTTGCATCTCCCATGGGAGAAGTCATAAAGACACAGCAGCACCATACATTTTTAGAAACTTCCATGTACAAGGGAGGATCCTCACTGAAAGAATAATAATTTTTTAAAAAGCCAAATTGTTCAGCCAAATCTGCAGATGATCTGACTTTTAGTTCCTTGAAGGTATATTTTATGACATTAGAAACATGAGAACATGTGTTATCTGGCCTGGGGGGAAAAGCAGCACCCCTAAATTCTAATCATTTCTTTCACCAATCCAAAGGAAATCTCTTAAGGCTTTAAAAGGTTGGGTTAACAACACTGAAAATATTTTTATTTTTCACACTCCTCTGCTTTTCTTGGTTCCATCTGGGACCAGAAGCCAGCATGTTGAAATACCAGGAGAAAGGCAGTCCTCAAACATTCCCAGCCTGACGAGAAGCAGGAAATAGCAGAAAGCTCAGAAGGGCAGATTTTCTTTTCTGCCTACAAGATTTCCAGGCTAATTTCATATGTTAACAAGTTTGCATAGGTATTACTCGATGTGACTTGGGAATACCCAAGTTTTGAAACCTGTTGGGGTTTTTGTGTTTCAAAAATGAATATTCATCTTTATCGTCATGGTGTTATTAATATTGAATATAAGTTATATAATTTTAATTTATGTAACAGTGTTTGTGTGGGAACTCTGACATATTTAAATAACATGATGGTGGCAATTATTTGTCCTCAAAAGGTCTCATTAAGAGATCGGTGTTGAGCTGAAGAGTTATGATTTGGTTTAAAAGATAAGCATGATGTTGGTTTCAGTTCACTGACAAATGTAGCTAAGTCTTTATTTAGTTATATGAATAAATGCAAGAAAAAGTAGGAGGAGTACCAATTGTTTTTTTAAAAAAACCAAAATGATTTAGCAAAGAATGTAAAAAATATCTCAATATTTTCTGCACATAAGTAAACTCACCAACTCCAAGTTCTCCAAATATGGCTCCAGAATGCTCTGGAGGAGCGAGAGCCAACTCTCATGAGTCAACAAAATAAAAATACCTTCAGGGAATGATTTAATAGCTACTTCCCATTCCTGGTTGTAATAGAATAGGCCTAATTTATTTTTTTTAAAAAAATCTACAAGACATTGTGAAATTGGGCTTTGTTTGATGCTTGGACCTTTTCATATACTTATACTGAAAAACGTGAGAGACTCCAGGGAAAAGAAAAATTGCAACAGCAGCTCTTGGTCATAAGGGACTTAGAGATCCTGAAGATCAGTGAGACTAAGCTTTCGCACGTTTCCAAAACAGTCCCAGAAACACAATGGATTTAATTCATGCTAAGCTCACATTCATGTTAAATTTGTTTGTTCTGGTTTTTTAGACCGTTAACAAGCCAAAGGTGGGGCTTGTGTCTGTAATGTATCTTCTACAGCATCTCCAGGGGGTTTTAGTCACCATTCAACATTTGCGGAGTGGCCAGTCCCAGGTAGCAGACACTGGGTTCTATTAGGTTAGAACAAGAGCTTTCTAGCCATTTCTGATGGCATGATTGATTTACTGATATCATCATCAAACGTGTATTGACTTTTGACTATATGCCATGGACTATACTCTGCTTTAGATATTCAATGATCTCTGTCTTTGTGGAGCTTATAGTGTCATGACAGAATATAGACAATAACTGGATTAATGAACAAATTTGAAATCAGAAATTTCCAGAAGTGCCGCAAAAGGAAGGAACAGGAAACAAAGCGGGCGAGGAGGGGTTAAGAAAAGCCTATTTCTTTAAACGATAATTACTGTGCAATCTGAATCCATTTGAAGAACTGAGGGGGCTAACTCCAAGGAAGCATGAGACACACCCATGTTACAGGCCAGTGAGTGATCTGGCCAGATCAGCCCCTGGCCCATTGATCAGAGGAACAGCAAAAGAGTGTTCTCAATCTTCTGACCTGAACCTATTTGGCTTCTGGGAGAACATTTTTCAGGCCCCTTAACTCAGCCTTGCTATGACTCACTCTCTTCCTAATCTCTCCCTCCACCACCTGCCCTAGGTAAAAGTCAAGCTACGTGTTCTTGCTAGCATTAGGTGACTTCTCCACTGTCTCAACAATGCAGCCTCCCAAGCCCATGTTTGTAGGATGCTATCTTTTTCTATTATTTCTAAGTCTCCTTAGAACAACAAGCATAGTTGCCCTTTTTCTAATAACGCCATGACAAAAATGAACAAATCTGGATGGAGTGTTTAAAGAGTCATGGAGTTCTCTTTCCCAGTACCCCTCTGTTCACCCTACGCCCAATGTTCCCAATTCATTTATGGTTCAATTCTCTTACCCTTGAAATTGTGTATGCAAACAAGGTGAAAACAAGGCTGAACACAGGCAGGATAGTGGTAGAGGAGCTGACAATGGGGTCTTTAGGAAAAATAAGACTATTCCCCAAAGCTGCAAGTACATGGGATTCACAGGTCCACAAAGGTCCACAGGTCCACAAAGGGAAGCCAAGATGGAATTATGCTGAGGTCGAGATTGTGTTTATAGCCAAATGAAAGAATGAAATTAGGTTTTTGAACTTCTAGCTTTCTTGTTAATGCATTATTCTTTGTAAACTTGCTTCAACTACCTAGGCTAGGATTTCAAGAATGAAAAAACTTCATATAACTCTGGAATTTAATTTTTAATAGTGTTAAACCAATAATTAAAAATAACATTTGTGATCAACTTTGAGTTTTTGACCTGCCAACTAATTTTAGGGCCAAATTTTACCTGTAAGGCAATAAATCAAATTAGGATTAATATGCCATGTTAGGGAACCACCTGCCTTATTTAGACAGGGGAAATAAGCAATTGTAACTTAATTATAATGTGTCTCTAAAATGTTGGCACCAAAGAAGGAGGGAAAAATATCTTTGAGAAATTGTGCTTGTCCAATCTTCTGATCTCAGTCAAAAGTTCTTTTTTTCATTGACTACACCCTGAAAGCACTAAAGAGTTTCTCAAAAAAGGGTAGCCAAGCTAGTTAGTGACCTCACCCATCCACAAGAGTTGGTTGAATTCTTTCCCTTGTATATAGTTCCTTTGTGAAAAACATTTATAGTTATGCCTTTTAAGGCTTAGAAATAACCAGCTGTTTCTGCCTTTTTGCAGAACTCTTGTAAATATTTATATGGTTTAATATCTCAGTTCTAGGCCCTGAATTTTTGGTATGAGGGCTTTATCCATGCAAAAGGTATGTATTTTTAGGTGATTGATCATCTCTAGCTCTGGGAAAAGGATGCAGAATCTTATCCTTCATGGGCATCATTCCCAGAATTCCCTGAAAGAAAAAAGTTGAATTTTATGACCTTCTAGTTCCATTACTTTTTTTTTGCTATTGAAGGTTGTTATATTTAGCTTTGTTTTGTGGGCAGGTAGTAACTAAGGCTGTGTCAATAGGGTAAACATTCACTCTTTATTTAACAAGCTTGTCTGCTCAGAGCTAGAGATACCAAGATAAATAATGCACAGGCCCTGCCCTTAGGACACTCACAACTAGTGGGAGGAGAGGCAAGAAAACTCAGATGCTGTGAGTGAAATGGAGGGTGACAGAGAAAGTTTCCCAGACTGCATGGTCCTTGGCCAGAGTTCCAATGGATGAATAGGGATTTAATAGGCAGGACGGAAAAAAGAAAAAAAAAAGTGAAGAACATTTCGAGGGGAAGAAATAGCATCATAAAGGAATGGAAGAATGAAAGAATATGGCATATTAAAGAGTGGTGTGGAGATAAAAGATGGCATCCATATGGGGAGATATCTAGAGATAAGTGGGCGGTTTATGAAATTTGCGTGATGGAGCTAAAGAGCTTGGATGTTTTATTTGAAGCCATTGGAGAGTCATAGAAGGACTTTAGGTAGGAGAGCAACATGGTCAGATTTCTGTTCTAGAAAGATGCCCCTGGTGGCAATGAGGAGGAGCCACTAGGGCAGCCCAACTAGGTGCGTATTGAACTAGGCTGGAGGGAAGGGCAGGGTCCAGGATGGACCCAAGGCTGGGGCAGCAGGAATGGAGAGGAGAAATGCCATGGTCTCTGTGGGATCTAGTGACTGGCTGGATGTGAGGTTGAGGGAGTCGGAGGAGTCTAGGGAAACTCCCAGAAGCTTGGGAGTCACCTTGGATGTAGAAGATCACGGAGCAATTTGTCAGTGGGTACAGTCTGTATTATGGCCAAAGTGGGTAATTAGACCAATGCCCAAACTCCTTGTCAGTTTACAGTAATTGCTAACAGGCGGGGTGGGCTGGCTCCGTGCCAGGCATTGGTCTTGCTGTGTTCTGTGTCTATAGGGTAAGGATGGAGAACACAGACTCAGGATCCAGACTGTCTGAATTCACATCCCACATTTGCCACTTGCTGATTATATGACCTTGGGCAAGTGACTTAATCCATCTGTACCTCAGTTTCCTCATCCATAATGTGGGATGATAATAACACCAAACTTATACTGCATTCCTAAGGATTAAATAACTTAATTTAAGTAATTCACTTAGATGAGTGATTGGCATGTAGAAAATTTTCATTGAATGTGATTATTATTCTTGTTATCACATGTACTAGCTAATTTAAATCTCACAAAATCTACAGAGATAGGCAGTATTATTTACATTTTTCAGAGAAGGAAATTGAGGCACAGAGAAATGGTAGAGCTAGGAGGTCAAACCAAGCAGCCAGACTTCAGAGTTTTTACTCTTAACTTCTACACTATAGTTCTCTGTGCAGTGTCCTGGGAGTCCAATTCAAGGGCATTAACGAGAAGGGTCCGTCTTAGGTAGAGATGGAGAGAGGTAGGCATGTTATAGGGAAAGACGTCTCTATACTCGCCGTTCTAGTCAAAGCAATACCTGAATTTGACACTCCCCTGGGAGTGCTGACACCGTAATAGTCATGTCACGTGCTAAATTCAGGAATCACGCACCCAATCCTTCCTGGGAGGGAGATACGCATCACCCTGCCCTGCTCTTTGACTGTTCGGCTGATTCCTGCTTCCTCATACCTTCACTGCCCAGACAAAGAAGCGCCGCTCAGATCGCTGATAGACATTAGCTTAATTTGTTCCACTTTGACTGCTATTTTCTCTGTCTAAACAAGTAATAGTCTTTGCTAAATTAGGAGTTTTCAAACTATTTTTATGGAAAGAGGCAGTTTAGTATAGTGGATAAGAATTTTGGCTTGGGAACAAAAATGACCTGTTTGGCTTTGCTAACAACTAGCCAAATTGATCAAATAAAAGTGTTGGACATTGAGTTAAATTTGCTTTTCAGATAAACAATGGATAGATTTTTTTTTAGCATATTAGCATGCAATCAGCTCACATCTTCGGATTCAACCCACTGAGAATTAAAAACATTTTTTTAAAAACCCGATTTTTATTAACAAAATTGTAACAAAATAACAACATGACAATGAAAAATAATGCAAATAAAAAATAAAGTGGAGGAGCATCTACATTACGTTTACATAGCATTTACATTGTACTAGGTATTATGAGTAATCCAGAGATGACTAAGTATATGGGAGGATGTGGGTAGATTATATGCAAATACTACGTCATTTTATATCAGGGACTTGAGCATCCTAGAAGTTTGGTATCTTTAGGAGTATTGGAACCATCATCTGTGGGTACCAAGGGATGACTGTATTTAGTATATTTCCCAGGGCATACTTTACTAAAAAAAGTATCTACTGTGTAATTTGAAATTCAAATTTAACTGGGCATCTTGTAATTTATCTAGCAACGTTTTTATGGGGTTTAAATTCTTGGTGCCTCTGTTTTCTCAACTATAAAATAGGAATAATAAAATACAGTAATAGTGACCATAACGGAGATTTGCTGTAAAGATTAAATGAGATAATGTGTGTTAAGCACACAGGAAATGCTCAGTATGCATTCATTCCTGCCATTTTTATACTGTGCTGGGGTTATGGTAAACTGGCATAAAGTATGGGGGACTCTTTCAGCACTAGTTCTTTCAGGAACATTTTTAAAAGCTTTATAATTGGGAGTGAGCTGTGTTCTGTTCAAGATATCTTTGTGTGTCTGAAAAACAGAAATATAAATACAACTTGATTTTTCTGTTTTTTCAAGAGAAACTGGATATATAGCTCTAATTTCCCATCATAATTTTCATATTTTCTCCTAACTCTTTTGCCCATTAGATACCTGCCAAGCTAACTTTATAAAGAAGACGTGGTTCCAGGCTCTGAGGCCTTTATCATTAAAAATAAAGTGGAAGCAACATGAGGTAGTGTTCATTAATCTTCCCTTATTTCCTTGGGAAGGATTTGGCAAAAAATGGATTCTACAAACTCAGCTGGCCATCTTTGAAGGTTATTTGCCCTGGGCCAATTATATATTACCTGATAAGTATACCTAATAATTAACTAATGAATTGGTTTCTTTGGAAAATGATCAGAAGTGTCAGGGATTGAAGAATATTTAGATTGTCTCTGAGTCTTGCTGAAGAAACATCTGGTTCTTTTTTCTTCAATCAACGTGCACCCTGAAGGGTCCCAAATTCAAAAATGATTATATTTCATGTCATTTATGTGCCTTACAGTTTGACAAATTTAACTTGTAAGAATAAGTGATTCCATGTTCAATTTACGTTGATCCCATTTTCATCCAAACATCCAAAGAGAGAGAACCATTATAGATTGATAAAAGCTGCTGATTGATCTATTGATTTCCAGACCTTAAATCTCCTAGGGAAGTCTTTGTAAAGTTCTTGTTCATAAAATTCTTGTTCTGCCACAAAAGCTCCCAGTGGATTGTGTTTCTCAACTACAAGGAAAATCATCAGGGACAAACCCAGAAAATGTTTCTTTAGTATACACTAGGCAGGAGGGCCTTCCAAATTCAGTCTCAATCTGGTTTCTTCAAAGGTTTATTTTTATTTCATTTTTGAAAACTTTTAATTTGAAGAGGGGGGAAAAAGCCCTTTAAAGCATAACAACCCGCAGTGATGTAAGTGCCTTTCTGTCTCATATATAATCATGTCTGTTTGGACGTGCTGGGTGTCATGTCCAGGGCTATGGTGCCACATTGAGAACAATATTGAACTAAATAGTTTTGACAGAACAGCCAGACCTTTTCTTGGGGCTTCTGCTATATTGCATATCTGCTTCTTTGTACACAACGGGGTGAGCGAGTGATGGAAAGCAGAGAGTTCAATTGTGGTTAGAGTCCGCAAAAGAGCCATCAATGAAAACTCTTTACTGATTTGCAGTATCGCCTGGGAGACAGAGTACAGATGACTGTATTTTCCAGGTTATCAGGTATAGGAAAAAGCGAGATCATTTTTCCAAAATGTGTACTCTAGTATAATAAATGCTGTGAGTTATATCCATGCAGATTAGCATCAGCCTACGTAGGCAGGTGGAAAGAACTTCGTTAATCTCAGCTCCTCTTTTCTGTTGTTTTATTATATAAAGAGTAGTTTTATGGGTATTGGGTTGCCTAAGTGAACTCAAGGTGCATTTGTCTCTAGGCAGAGTGTTGTGCGTATTTATTGACAAGGAGTTCATCATTCTGATTGTGTGATTTACTGAGATAATTTATTGACATTTTAACTCAGTACTATAATATTAAATGTTAATGCCCTCCTCTGATACCCTCACTCCTTCTCAGAGGGTAGCTTAGCTTGTAGTTCTGTATGTCCTAGGCTAGACACAAGAGGCTTTGTTTTCAGAAAGAGCTGAATTGACCAAGGGACAGAAAGGGCTCAGAGAAGAGAGAGTCAGAATCTATCCAAACTGGTTGATATTTTCCAGAAGACAGAGAGAGAGGATGGGTTCCGGGGCCTTCACAAGCGATGGAAAGGTCTGTATCAGGCTCCCAAGAAGGAGCCCTGAAATAGGTAAACCTCTACTAGGGTGGATGCTGATGGAACCTCGCTCTGAGAACACTGTCCTTTGAGGCTCCCTGCAGCAGCATGGTGCCCATGCTTGGCATAGAGGGAAGGACCTGCTTACTTTGTATTGGCCACGCAAGCTTATGCAATGACCACATGGGCTTACCGAATTACTATAATGGACCGAAGACTAAGTCCCATTCTACAGATAGTGGCACTTATCTTCCTCCAAATGTTATTTGATTCTGTCACCTTTTTCAGAAATCTTATTGTCACTAGGAAAACTGGAAGTTCTTCATTATGGGTTTGAGGTCTTTCCAGTAAATACAATGACTAAAAACTTTTAAATTAGAGCTTGCCAATTGGTGGCTCTTGGATACGTTCAGCCCGTAGTTATATTTTGTTTAGCATAGTGTTATTCAAATTTGAATAGTTTTACTTTTTTAAAGTCAGAAGATTTTTTTATAAAAATCTGGATTTCTGGTTCTTTTGCAAAAAATCAGGTAATCTGACATGCATTACCATTGTATCCATCTTCCAGAGCTGGATGGTGAATGTGACATGAGCTCTCCAATTTATTACAATTCTTTCCACTCCCTTGTCTACCTACCCAGGTCTGCTTCCCTTGTTAGCAGTTGTTGTCTAGTCCTTGTGGACATACTTGTTTGCAATATCCTTAAACTGAATAAAAATGGATGGGTAAACTGGAATCAGGGATAAAGTTCAAGGACATAAATGTGAAAAACCAAAATTTCAAGCAAAGACCATGACAAGTTAAGTTTAGATACTAATTGGAGCTAAAGAATGGAGATCAGAATCTAAGCAGAAGGAGATGCCACAGTGTATGTATATACTAGTCTCCTGCTAAGGGTGACAAATTACCCCAACACTTAGTCACTGAAATCCACAACAATCAGTTTTGAATATGAGAGGAGCTTGGGTCAGTTCTGGCTTGGGGTCTCTCCTGAGGTTGCAGTCAGACAGCAGCTGGGGATGGGGTCCTCTCAAAGGCTTCTTCACTTAGGGGTCTGGATCCTGGGAGATTCCCAAGGCTGGGAGAGCGAGGGCTCCTGGGGCCTGGATCTCTACCTCCAAGTGACGTCTCCTCATGGGCTCCCCAGCACAGTGGTCAGGGCTCCCAAGCTGCATGTTCTGAAGGAGAGAGGCAGGTGGAAGTTGCAGAGAGTTCAATCGCGGTTAAAGTCCACAACAGAGCCTCCGAAATCCCATAACCTCACTTCTGCCCCACTGTATGGGTGGGAGTAATCACAAGCCTCCACCCAGTTTGGAGGGAAGGGAACACGGACCCCTGCCTCCTGGGGGAGGGACGTCGGTCGCATTGTACACAGAGCACGTGGGGCAAAAGCTGTATATTTGTGTGTCTGTCTTTGGAAAATGCAGTTTGCCACAAACAGAAAATGAGAAATAAGATCAAGAATCCAGAAATTCTAAATGATACGAAAGCAAATAAGAATTCAGATGGCCTAAGAAGAACAGGAAAGAGAAGAACAGGAAATTCATATGCCTTTTTAAAACTGTGAATAGCTTTTAAAAATTCTTCTTCTTCTTTTCTCTCCATGTAAATAGAAAGTTTAACACAGAAGGAACCTCCGTTTTCTCATTTGCACGGAGAAACAGAAGCCACGGTAGGGAAGGAGCCTGTCCAGTCTTACAGAGCTAGAAGCTGGCAGAGAGGGGCACAGCCCGCACGTCCCGACGTGTGGTTTAGAGCTCCTTTTGCTACTCGGGGGTCAGAATGGGTGATAAGCCCATGGGCCTGCACAAGCCTGGCCAACAGATGTGTCTTGTTTGGCTAGCACGCGGTGTTTTGTTTTGTTTTGTTTTTAAGCCTTTATATAGGACATGAACTCTGCAGTTCTCTGCAGACTCCACCCACTCCTATCACCAAATCACTTACATATTTCACTACCTGTCTGGCCTCTGAGGCATTTGAGTTTGTGCACTGCCTTCTGTATCTGCACTATGACTTCCTAAAGGGTAGAATTTTACTCAAGAACCATAGCTGACTCTTGTTGACAATTTACATGCATTGACCCATTTAATACTCACAGCTCCTCTAGCATTATTCCCATTTTATAGATGAGAAAACTGAGACACAGAGAGATTAAGAAATGTGTCAAATTCTAACACATAGTAAAGACTGAGAGCTGGACAACAGAGATCACTATCTCAACCCCGCTGCTGAAGAAAGTCTAGATAGAAAAAATGCAATAATAATAAATTTGGGTGGATCCAATTTTCTGGAGTAGCCATTATATTTTTATATTTATAAAATCTATCAGTTTATATGTGAAAGAACATGATGATAGAACATTCTGCCCTAATGTGGTTCATATTTGAGATGAAATATTGCCCACGCACTGTGAAAGGTGAATTTCATTACCTCAAAAATGTCTACCATCTGGGTTTGATTTTTTAAGCTAAAACTCAAAATTTTAAGCATTTTAACCAAATCACCATCTTAATCTTTATTTTAGTCTCCAAATGTCTTTGTGGCTAGTGTAAAGATGAATGGAATTCGAAAGTGGCCATTAAGATTACTACCTCATGATGGAAACTAGAGTCAACTACATAAATCTAAATCCCTCCATAAATTTAAGGAAAGATTTACTATTCAAAAATAAAAATATAAATCATTTTCATTTTCTAAATGATTGCTGCTGATGATCATACCCAGCATGGTGAGAGATCACTATATTATTCTGGATATCGTACTACGTTTAAATTTACCAAGAAGTCTCAACTGCCCGGGGGATTTACTACTTCATGTTCTTGCCAAGATAGATGGTATTTCTGCATAATTCCTGTAGCTGAACATTATTGATGCTTTAAATGCATGGAACATCTAATATGTGTAGCAAGTCCAGCAGGATCCGTTAGTGAAATGAATTACGATTTTTACACCAAACCACTGAAGGCCCAATTAGAAAACTGATCACTTTTGAGGAGACTGTCTCCTTCACCTGTCCTGTTTACAGAACAGAATTCAGGCGCAGGAGCAATTCATAGTAGGGTCAGATTGTGGCGGGTTTTGAAAACCAGACTAAACCCTTACAGATAACGGAGGGTCGTTTAAGGTTTTTTGAGCAAAGTGAGTGACATGATCAAAGAAGTATTCAGGGAAGGTTAATCTGGCAGCGGTGTGTAGAATGTTCTCCACCATGTGGTGACAAGAAAATGGACGTGTGGACAGAAAACAGTGAATTAACTCATGTCAGCGTGCAAAGGACAAACTGAGCTCAACGGCTATCAATCCAGACCAACGTGCGGGTCCGCTACCCTGAATGCTCTGATCACTTTCAAGTCATAAGCTTTAAAACTGCGGATCGTGACCCACTGATGGACTCTGCAGACCGCGTTTGGAAGTCTGGGGAAAGAGGAGTAAGGAAACCTGAGAAGCTGTGGTACAGCGGGAGGAAGGCCGTGTGGGTCCCAGCCATTGGCATGCAGCAGGACCCGTGAGCCACAGTAAGTCTGACTTCATCGGTGACCTTTTTCTGGGTCCTTGGACTACTTCTGACTTCCTGTTTCCCAGAGCCGTGCCATTCTTTTCCCATTTCAACCCTTTTCTTGTGCCATCTGCAGCAGACTCTCGGCCATGCAGGCAATTTTGATTGCTTTATACACTGGTACAGCCGGGCAGGCGCCTACTCCGCTCACAGCTGTGTAGGTGGCACTTCTCAACTTAACCCACTGCTCGTATCTCTAGACACAAGAGTCGCCACCTTCTGCCATGCCACCGACAATGCATAATAGTTGCAAATCACTCCTCCAAAATATTTTTCTAACAAGTTTTGGTAGTAATGTTTTATTATTATTTATTATTGTATTTATTGCTACTACTACTATTATTAGTTATTTGGGTAATAATGCTCCATTGTTTTAGAAAATTCAGCGGAACTGGGAACTGCTCCCACATTAAAAATCCTTGACATTTTTACTTACATTGTAACGTGGAGATAGATCTGTCTTAAATACAGGGCGAGGAAACTTTTGTTCTCAGGACGGTCCCGTCTTGAGATTTCTACTGTATCCCAGCTCTAACATGGCCTGTCAAGGGACTTGAATAACCTATGTAGAAAATAAACAGGCTGGGAAGCTGAAAGACTTCTGAGCTAATGCTTATCTCAGAATAATACGAGTCCTTCTCCCTTTCTCATTTCACTTTTCTCTCTACGAACTTTCCCTCTCTTGCACATTTATTCAGCAGTCATTAAACATCTATGCTATGCCGGATAGTGTGCCATGTGTTTGGGATGCAGCAGGGAAGAAGACAGCAAGGTACCAGCCTTATTAAACAGATAAACAGCTGAATACAGAATTAGAAACTACGAAAAGTGCCGTGGAGGAAAAGAAAGGGGATGAATAAGAGACAGATATTCAGGGTGAACCTACTTGAGATCAGCTGGTCAGAGAAAAGTGCTTTGAAAACGGATGTTTACACTAAAGCCCAAAGGATCAACATGAACTATCAATAGCTGGGTAAAGAGGTTGAGGAGGAAAGGCATGACCGACAGAGGGAGTAGGATGTGCAAAGTCCCTATGGAAGAAAAGAAAAGGAAAAGGGATTCTGTTATGTGCAAGGAACTAGGTGACTGAGCCGCTCTCTCTCCCTTCATTATTTCTGTTTTTCCCTCGTTACTTACATTTATCACATTATTTTCTATCATTGTTTTTTTATTACTGCTATTTTCCCATAAATTATTGTATAAAACACAAACACACTTTTAGGGAATTGGGGCCAGAATTCCAACTTATGTTTGCTATTTAGAAGTCAGGCAACACTTCTTGGAGGTCAACTGTGTGATCGAGGCCACTGAGGGAAAGGGTCATCCCCTGATTTTAAGTATTCCGGAACATCATAGGAAATACGTCCACTCATTAACGAACACAAAGATCTAGTGGCACGTCTGATAAACAGAGAGTCACAGATAGAAGCAGCCGCATTGCAAGGAGGAACAATGGAGACTCTGAGAGGAAGCCATGAAAAGAGAAGAGGGATGCATTGGACACCTAAATGTAGAACTTGAATGTGGGAGAAAATTGTGGTTTATGTAAAGTATGAGGCTCTATGAGAACTTACTCTAAATCAGGTGTCTGTGATGCCTCTCTGCCCTGGGAATACAGGGCCAGCTTCAAAGATTGCTAGTTATCTGCTCGATATCCGTTGTCTCCTGCCTTCATGTGAAACACCAGTTTTGCTTGGGATGGTGTTATGCGGAGCTAAAGACTAAATGCCATCCTCTTTGGTAGCTAGGTGTGACTATGTAACTAAATTCTGGCCAAGTGGAAGTGTTGCATGGATGAATCCTTAAAGGAAGCTGACTCAGCCAGGAGGCATGCCTCTTTTGCTCTTTCCTCATCTTCTTTCTTGGGGGCTGGAATGTGGCTGTGATAGCTGAAGCTTCAGCAGTTATATGAGGTCATGAGGTGATCTTAGAATAAAAACTGCCTGTTAACAGAGTGGAGCAGAAAGAAGAAGCTTTGAGACCTGATGTCAATAAAACCTCCATACTAGCCCTGAACTACTTACCCTGACATTTCTATTACATGAACAAGAAATATACTGTTATGTTATGGAAAGTAGTATTTGTTGTGATTTCCTTTGTTTTATGCATGAAAGGTAGTTTCTAAAGTATGCAAGCAAACTTAACCTTGATTCAGGGTTGTATGCTTATTTCATTGACCTATTGCAGACAACCCGAAATTATTATTCCACATGATTCTGTGAGTCAGAAATTTCGTAGGACATAGCTGCACGGTTCTTAGGCTTGATGTGATCCCAGCTGGAGTTGCTCATGTAGCTGCATTCATCTGAGAGCTTAGTTAGGGCTGGAATGTCCATGATGGTCTTTCAGTCTTCAGAACCTCTCTCTGCATTGCCTCTAATCACGCAGCAGTTTCACTTGAACTTCCTTCCAGTTTGTCAGTTGGGTCCAAGAAGAAGCAAAGAGAACTGGTAAATCTCTTAAGCCTGTTCCCGTAAGTCCCAGAACATCAGCTCTGTCATGTTCTTTCGGTCAAATCAAGCCACAAACCCAGACCAGATTCAAGAGGAGAGGAAACAGAGTTCATCTCTGCTGGGAGCAGTGTGCAAGAACAAGAATGGCGGTAATAATTGGTGGCCACATTTGGGGACTATCTACCAAATTAGTAACAGAACACTGCATCACCAGCCATTTGAGCCCCTCTGCCACAAAATTGTCCACTGAGAGCTTGGAAGAAAACTGAAAACCTGTCAGGAGGACATTATGGAGTTGGTGACAACGGAGCTGAAAGATATGACAGAGTGTCTCCTTGGGAGAGATGAAAGGACATCACTGCCACCAACAGTGTAATCCAGAGTGTTTGCGGGTGACATCAACATGGAACAAGAGACAGCTGTGGATAACGAGAATAAGAGAGCAAAAGGATTCCAGGGTCACTGGGATGGGTTCAGATTACCTACGAGCGCT
Source organism: Avahi laniger (assembly GCA_963575035.1). Lineage (NCBI taxonomy): Eukaryota > Metazoa > Chordata > Mammalia > Primates > Indriidae > Avahi > Avahi laniger. The sequence goes on from CAUYSK010114576.1 coordinate 43,025, forward strand.
TCCTCCTGTCTTCCTCCCCTCTTACTTCCATCTCGGGGCTCGGCACAGACTCCTGAAGAGACTCAAGAGTTTGCCTCCTCTATTTGGAAGATGATCAGGTGCACCGAGTGACACAAACTGTTAAAATCATCTTCTTAAGATGTCCAAAAGACATTGAAGTTGCATAAGTGTACAATATTTGCATATTCTTTCTTCTTAATTTAAATGAAAAATTGTTATCTATTCTTGCTATGTACACTTATACACTATACCTAAACATGTACTTAAACATAAAGATATGTAATTAACTATTTCATATTTCTCTGAGAAAAAAGTAAAGTTGCTTCTCACTTACAAGTGGGCTTTAATTAATCATTTTACAGCACACTGGTAGTCATCATGGCTGGGAAGTGTCCTCAGTCTTGCTTCAGATCTGCTCGGTGTAATAGTAACACTCCTTCCTGCACAAAGATCCGCAATCCCGGAATACACATCTTAGGTGTTTCAATGCCAAAGATTAAAGAAATTTCAAAGGAACAACTGGAAGGTTAAATTATTGAAATGCTAATGAAGACACGTCCTCAGAGGAAATTGCAGGGAGTCTTCACGGTTTTTAAGTCTTCATCTGCAAGACCTTTGCAGAATAAACATGGTATTCAATTTATGTTTCTCAAAAGGACTGCTGGAATTTGAACTGGTGCTCCCAGAGAGTATTTTAAAAGCACACATTAGAACACTAACCAGTATAATTTCCATTTGGCATCCACACGATACATATGTTCAAAATAAGAATTTTTATTTAATTTCAAAACAAATTAATTCACTTAATTAGTCTATAGACGTATAGGATGTTGAATGGAGTGGGTTGGCCAGAGCAGGAGGAATAATATACTGCTAGGAAATGTTATAATATATTTACATAAAACGTTGGCATTTCTACATTTAAAATAATAGTGCTTTTAAAAGATGTTGCCTCCCAAGAAGTTAAGCTTTTGTATGTTTACTATCTATCTCTTAAATGTCTGTGGCAAAGGTGATTATATATCTCTTTTCTTTAAAAAGCTTATAGACAACCACCAAACATAGTCAAATGACTGCAAAGTTGTCTCTATATACATTTCAAATATTATATATATGCATATGACTTTGTGTGAGTGTCCATATAGACAGATGGAAGGAAGTATGGATAGATGAATAGATGAGGTAGGTAGATATTGACAGGTATTCTATACACAATACGCATAAATGTACATAGGCTTTTAAGAAACACATTTATCAGGCAAAAAAAAAATGCTACCCATAACCTTAATTAAAATGTCTTTTTATAGATTAAAAATCATGCAGATTTTTTATGTTCGCTTATTAGTTTGACCTCTAAAATTGTTTGAATGCCATGATGTAACAATCAGAGAAAAAATTCAACCTTTTGTGTGACTTCGTGTCGCTCCTGGAACATCCGAGAAGAGAGATCAAATACTTTGACCCTCATTACTGATAGTTTTCGTGTATAATTAAATGATTTTCTAAAAAAGTCATCCTGATTAGAAATGTGAGCATGGCAGCCTAATTCACACGTGGTGTACTTGGGAGTTCATGTGTTGTCACACACCCATATCTGTGCTGGAGCCTACAACAAATTCTGCAATGGCAAACTCTTGAAACACTTTAAAGGAAAAACATGAGGAATTATAATAAAATTAGAATCCCATTAACCACCCAAGGGGAAAAAAATGGCTAGTGCAAATGCAATGCATAGGGTTTCTGTGTTTTTGGCTGATTTAATGACCACACAACATACAATTGTTTGTGGAACAGCCTATCATTTACACGGTACGGAACATACGTTTCCTCAAACTTTTAGACTGCAGTGCATCCCCAAGCCCCAAGTTAGAGCTGAAATGACACTGGTTTCTTAACATGATTCTTTACCCAATACAAACTCAGAAAATCCATTCCTGGTCTTGCTGAATGAGCAGTGTCTATAATTTTGTTCATAGTTCTGTTATGGTTAGATTAGTGCCATAAACAAGTAGCAATTAGAGAGACACTGACAACACAGTTTGTGCAAAAACTCTGTTGATAAGATTCTTTGATCTAAATTTTTAGATCCACTATATGTTTCCATGGCAACTAAAGTTTAATAGCAGGATGACCACACACATAATAACCACAAGGTTCTGACAGCTTGATATTTTGAGTTTTAAGGCATTATATTCCAGAGAAGAGAAGACAAATGTTATTTCAGCATACAGAGAATATGAAGCAATAGGATACCAAGTCTCATCCAAAGACTCATGCAAATCTAATGTGTTGGTGATTTCTCCAGCTCTTCATTTATTGATTGATTCATTCATCCATTAAGCATAACATTGAGCTCTGAGCTAGGCAAGGACTTTAGTGAACCTAGTGAAGAATACAATGAAATAGAAAACAATGCCTGTACATTATAGCTGTTCACTACCAGTACAGACAACTGTGTAGTAAATACTGAGATGTACATTGGTGCTCTGACAGCCAGAGGAGAGAACAATCTAAATTTGCCTGGAAGAGCTGAGAATGGCCTCAGAGTAGTGACATTTAAAATGGGACATACAGAATGAGTAGAAGTTCACCAAAGAAGGGTACAAGAAGGGCATTCCAGGTGCAGAAACAGCAGAAACGTGGATGTTTGAAAGAAAACAGAATGAAGAGAAACAATTAGCAAAGTGTACCCAGGGAGAAAGGTAAAGGACATGAAATTAGAAAGGAGATATTTTAATTTTTTTGGACCCAAATGGTATAGAGTAATTTAAAAGATGATTGCAAAATGTCATTTGGTGCTTCACTGTAAAGACTATTGCAGGCCGGGTGTGGTGGCTCACGCCTGTAATCCTAGCACTCTGGGAGGCTGAGGTGGGTGGATCACTCAAGGTCAGGAGTTCAAGACCAGCCTGAGCAAGAGCTAGACTCTGTCTCTACTAAAAATAAAAAGAAATCAGCTGGTCAACTAAAAAATGTATAGAAAAATTTAGCTTGGCATGGTGGCACATGTCTGTAGTCCCAGCTACTCGGGAGGCTGAGGCAGAAGGATCGCTTGAGCCCAGGAGTTTGAGGTTGCTGTGAGCTAGGCTGACACCACGGCACTCTAGCCCGGGCAACAGAGTGAGACTCTGTCTCAAAAAAAAAAAGAAAGAAGACTATTGCACATCACAGAGTTTTTTACTCCTTGTAAAGTAGATAGATGCATTACAGATATGTTGAGATATCAGTCTCTCCAACCCTCCTTGGGTCAGCTAGCAGAGCCTGGGTTGTCACCTCTGCTGAGACCCCATGTCCATCACCTCTGTCTGAGAACAGTCTCTTCCATTTTCCAAAGTGCACTCTAAAAATATTATCATCTTCTATAGCTGTCATAAGATGGAAAAGAGTGGAAACCACTGGCGTAGCAAGCTGAAGAGTATGGTTCCAGGCAATAGGGAACCCCGAAGATGTTATGCAGGGTGTGGTGGTAGGGGGCGTCCTGGAGATCAGAAGCAGACCTCAGAGGCTATTGCAGTAGCCAAGAGAAAAGAAGGTGAAAATCTCAGAAGCTTGTTAATGGAGTCACTCTTGAGCTCCTTTTATGTCATTCTGTGGAACAGAACTCATGTGTGGCAAATCTTAGCTACTGGGATATCAGAGGAGAAACTGATTGTTGTAAAGAGGCCTCTGGTTGGGATAAAAAAGAATATTTAGGTCTAACGATCAGGCTCTGGTCCTTAATATTACTACATTGAACAAAGAGGGTAAAGCCAGTCTCTTCCCAACCTTCGGGGTTAGAGCATGTTTCAAAAAGTCAGCTTCGTGAGGACTAAGAGCCCCACTGACCCATGTCTCAGCCTGTGATCCAACTGGTTATCCAGGAGAAGAAACAGTTTTGACAGAGACCAGAACATAAACTCCGTGACAGTAGGAAGTTGGTCTGTGTGCTTCACTGGTCCCCTCTGCCTAGACTAGTCCTGTCACTTTCGGGCATTAAATGGGTAATTATTGAATGAGGGAATGTCACTACTATGTTGGGTGTTGGCGTGCAAATAGCCTCCAGTTCCATTCCTGGGGAATGTGTTTGTGTTTCCTTAGAAAGGATTATAAACTCAAAGGATAGGCAAGCTGGAATAAGTGTGGCAATTTTTATTTTATATAAATACATATATACATACTTTTACATATATCTAGAGAGAGACAGAGAGGCAGACACACACACACGCACACACAGACGCACGCACAGATTTTATTTACTTAGACTAAAACACCTAAGGAATGAGAGGAACAATAGAACTCAATCCTACCTCACTGACGGCCGTGGCTGCCTGTGAAGACGTGGCTGGGAATGAAAACATCAGCTAAGGAGTGACTAAGTGACAGGCAGAAATGATGAGATCCAGGAGGCGTACTACCAGCACAGCCTTTGGCAGCAGCTGAGCCACACAACACATTTTCAAGGTAGATTGTAAGCTGTCGGCATCTCCAAGCTGGGCAAGGACTTGAGGCTGGGAGGAAGGTGGGAATCCAGGAATAACAATGCAATAATGGGTGAGGACTCCGAAAATTGCTATTATCCTTCACACTCACGGGTATTCTCTGAGACTGCTGACATGGTTCAGGGAAACAAGGGTTACACGTGCACTCACAGTGATCTGAATCCGCTGTGCTCCAGCTGTACCAACACAGAGCCAGGGAAATGGACCATAGTATGGAAAATACAGTGTGTGATTTACTTCTGTCAACTTGTAAAGCCGAGGCAGATTTCTGCAGCTGCATTGGACAAGCCGAGATCCATTGAGCTCACTAAGATGTCAAAGACCAATCGTGTGGACTGTGTTTTTCTAGGTCCACAATTCTATCCACAATTCTGAAGTCCAGAACCTTCTAGAAATCCAATTTAAATTTTTTTTTTTTTTTTTACAAATTTGATGATTGGACAAGATAGAAGGCTATTTTCAATTTTTCTCTCACTGTGAATAGCCATATGTTTTGGTGCTGAAATTTAATGATTGGGTGCTGCCCCAGACACTACTGGAGTTGTTGCAGAATGTATGGGACAGGCACTAAATTACCTTTCTAAAATTCTAAACTTTTTGAAATCTGAGCCTATCTGGCCTCAGTGTCTTTAGATAAGGGGTTATATACCTGTGTTCTATTTTTCTCCCATAGAGACAGTCTTATTTTGTGCTTAGAAGCATTTTGTAGTAATTATTCTTTTTATTGACCCTTTCCAAACATAAAGTTGTGCTTCTATTTTTAAACTCACTGGTAATCAAACATTTCCATACCATTCCAAAATAAAAAAGTAACAATAACAATAGCTAACACCAAGGGCTTACTCTGTGCAAGAGACCTTGTGCTAAAAGCTTCAGATTTGTTTTCTCTTTTTTTTCTTCTTTCTTCCAAACATGTTTTTATTTATTTTTTGACTTTTTTTCTTTTTTTTATTTCAGCGTATAATGGGGGTACAAATATTTAGGTTACATATATTGCCTTTGCCCCACCCAAGTCAGAACTTCAAGCGCGTCCATCCCCCAGATGGTGCGCGCCACACCCGTTAGGTGTGAATACCCCCATCCCCTCCTCCTCACCACCTGCCCGACACCCAATGAATGTTAGTACTATATGTGCGCATAAGTGTTGTTCAGTTAATACCAGTTTGATGGCGAGTACATGTGGTGTTGTTTTCCCATTCTTGTGATACTTCACTTAGTAGAAGGGGCTCCAGCTCTATCCAGGATAATACAAGAGGTGCTAGATCACCATTGATTTTTGTGGCTGAGTAGAACTCCATGGTATACATATACCAAAGTTTATTAATCCACTCCAGATTTATTTTATCTTAGTGACAATGTAATTGGGCCTAGGCCCTGGCATCTTACAAGAAATACCAATGATGCATGCTTACGTTCTTCTTGGCCCCTTGCTGACTCCTGTCACCAAACCTTCTCTAGACCCTCAGCCTTAGTGTTGCTGGATACCTCCAACAGCTCCCGCAGAGGTTCGAAGCTGACTCTGTGGGATTCCTGAGCACCTCTCACAGCATTTTGTCCTTTCCCTTCATACCATTTATCGCATTTGTAATTGTATTGATTGTTTTTCTGTTTAATGCCATTCTCTACCTCCCCCCCAATTAAACCCCCATGAGGTGAGGGCCATGTCTATTTTAGTCACCCTGGTGTCTGGTGTATAATAAGCAGTTTCAGTTCATAATTCCTACATAATAATACACCATCCCAAAATTTAGTGGCTTAAAAGTATATTATTTTCATCATTCTCTGGGTAGCTGGGCACCTCCTCTGCTGGCTTCACCTGAGTCCACTTATCTAGCCAGACAGTCGTCTGGGCTGGAAAACCCAAGATGGCCTCACTTATGTGTCTGGCAGTCAGTGCTGTGTGCTGGATCCTGCCTACAGTGGCTTCTTGTGTGACGGTCTTGGGGTTCCAAGAGAGCAACAGTGGAAGGAACTGTCAAGGCCTCTTGAGGCCCAGGCTTGAGAGCTCACACCTTGTCTCCTCTGCCACATTCTATTGGTCAAAGCAAATCGCAAGGCCAGTCCAGACTGAAAGGGCTGCAGAAATAGATCCTGTCCCCAGATGACAGAGGCAGCCAAGGGGCATGTGCACTGGAATGGTTAGAATTTGAAGCTATTAAACAATTTACCACATTCCACTCTCTGGTCACAAATGACTCACAATTTTTCCCCGTGGAAAATGTGCTTACTCATGTCCTAGTACCTGTGAAAGTCTCATCCCAGGTATTGCATCAGGCTTGAAACACACAAGTTTGTGCTTCATCCCTGGTCCAGATATGAATGAGGTTTCTCTGTGGAGCCTCCCAGCTCTTGTGATCCAGAGATCTGTGAACCAAAATCATAATGTACCTATCCTCTGTCACTCAAATATCTAAATAAGATAGCGAGACAAAGAAAAGATAATTGCAATGAATACTCCTCTAAACAATTAATAACTGGAAGCGCATGGCAGTCACTGGTCTATAACAATTGCAAAATCCAAGCAGGCAAGCACATGTCCAGAGACAGGGAGTGTTCCCTGACTAAGGCCTATTCCTTATCCCTCGGAGTGGTGCTTTAGTCCATTTTTTTTCTTGATTTTGGGTCCACACTCTGGCCTGCTTGCTTAGGCCCTCTGAGAGATCCTTCCTTTTTATAAGAAATAGTCCATGGTTGCATCTAAGTAGTTCTCTCAGTCTACTTTTTGCTTATAGGAAGTTGACGGCCCAGAGCCTTCTGAAATTGTCTCTGTCTCTTTTAATCCAAGTCAATATGGTTCCTTTAAAATTCTTTATGGGACTTCTATGTATCAAATTAAAGTCTACTCTATTAGACAACAGCCGGGCTCACTATTCTTGTCGAGACAGGTCTCTCTCTAAGTTGGATGGTGTGTCACATTTGGATGACGTGTCCGGATTCGCAGAAGAGCATTTGCTCGGGTGAGAGATCCACTAGGCACTACTTTAAATCATTCTGAGGTCTTAAACAACAGCGTCTTGCAGCCACGTCCTTCTATTTGATCTTGCCCCTGCGGCCACATTGTACTGAATGCATATTGGGATTAATCTTTTACCTACATTTTAATTTTCTTTGAAATCTTTCCCAACCTAGCACGTCCTGGGTCTTCTATATTTTCTCTAAATTTTGCTTACAAATTAAAATGTTGTTTCTTTAGTTAATCTCTTTCTTCCTGTACTTTATTATACACAGCTATAAAAAGCTGATTCACACTTGTAGCATTCTTCCTGGAAATCTCCTAGCCAGATCCACGCATTTGTTAGGAAAAATTTGCACCTTCCAAGTTGTAGCAGGCAACATTTTGCCAATTGTTTGGCTACTATATAACAAGGGGGCCCATTCTCCACCCTTCAACAGCAATTTCCTTATTCATCTCCTAGCATCTACTAATCATTTCCTCACCACCTCCTTAGCCACCAATCACCCCCATCAGCAATTCCAGTGCCACATACTTTAAATTTTTGCTATGACACCACCCCATCTCTATGTAGCAATTTCTGTATTAGTTAGTTATTTCTGGTAACAAATCATCCTAAAACCAGTGGCTCAAACAACAATGATTTCTTATTTCCCGTATAGTTCTGCAGGTTGGCTTGGATGTTTCTCTGCTGGCTTCATGCGCTTACTCAGGCTGGAGGGTCATCTGATCTGGAAGGTTCAAAACAGCCTCAGTCACGTGTCTGATGACTGGTATTGACTATCATTTGGGGAGTCTCCATTCTCTTTGATGTGGTCTTTCATCCCCTAGGAGGCCAGACTGGCTTTTCTTAATGGTGGTCTCAGGACATCACTCTAGAAGGACAAGGACATAATTTCCAAGACATCTTGAGATCCAGGCTCTGGAACTTGTACAATGTCACTTCTGCCACATTTTGTTGGTCAGAGAGAGTCACAGGGCCAGTCCAGATTCAAGGGAGTGAAGAAACAGATCTGACTCTGGGTGGAAGAAGAACAAAGTTACATTGCAAAGGGATATGTGTGCTGGAATGGGAGGGACTTGTGGCCATCAAACAACCTATCAGACTATGTATCTATTGAATGAGTGAATGTTTGTTATTTGGACTTTGAACTTGACCTTAATCTCTGATGTCTACTTCTTGACTCTGCCTACAACTCCATGGTAGTATATCAGTGCTGACCTGTGATATCAGACTCATAATTTGAGATTTCCCAAATCACTGTGTATTCTCTGATCTCCCCACTTGCTTAATCCTTGTTGACAATAGGGCCTCTACTGTCCCACTCCTGCTGGTTTCTGTGTCATATCGTAGCCCGATCTGAGCAACAGATGGACCTGGTTTTGAACCTTGGCTTTACTATTTAGCTACTGTGGACCTAGGAGAGGTTATTTAAATTGTTTAAAATATCTGTCTCATCATATTCATAATATTAAATGGTATAAGGTATTAAATTTCTTGGCATATAGTAGTGGGTTAATGAATGTCAGTTTTCTTCCTTCTTTTGTATCACCAGATAGTAAAGGATGTATCAATATATTATAATAATATATAATATATAGTAATATAAGATTAGAACCATGAATTTATGGATAATTGTTGGCCTTTGAAAGTATGTAAACTAGGAATTTACAAAAATATAAGTGGTTGGGGAATTAAATTATCAGCTATATGTGACTTCCACATTATACTATATTTTTCTACATTATACATATAATTTCTGAGTTTGTGAAGTACATTACTATAATCCTCACACAGTGATAGATTATCCAATTAACCTCTAAAGACGTGTTTAGGACACTAGGAAATGAGAGCATTGAACAAAAATTTTAATATTTTATATTTGATGTTTTTTTAAAAAAGGGCATCGAGATGGTCATTAGAAAAAACCTGAAACTTTTTCAGAGTCTTCCATACATTTTTTTTTTTAATTTCGTGTTGCTCTTATTTTTAAATACACGGTACAGAAGGTACTATCGTCTTCCCAGTGCTTCATGCTTCAGAGCCTTTCCCTCATGTGCCAAATAAAATCTGAAGCACAAAGTGATGATACTAGAAATGAAATGGAGACTAAATGTGAAACACATTTCATAATAAGAATCAATGATAGGTCTTGGCTGTTTGTGGATTGTTAAGATCGATGGCAAGGGAAAAGTCAAAAATCTCACTACAACCGTCATTCAACAAGGATTACACATCACCCAAATCCTGTATGCTAGGCTAAATAAATTAAATAGCTTGACCTATCTTCGTAGACTCTGTTTTACAATGTATTATATATGGAGCGTTCTGTCCTCTGCTTCACATTTTTAGCACTAAGTCTATGTTAAACATATTCTGTTTCATCCTCTGATATTTGAAGAAAATGGCAAATAATAATAATAATAAATACTGCCATGAATGATGCAATTGGCCCAATCTGCCACATTTCTCCACCTCTTTCCTAACCTCCATCATACTCTGTCCCAAACCCTCAAAGAGGCCAGGAAAGACTGAGTTGCTGGGGACAGGGATTGAGTTCCGTATGGTCAGGATTAGGAAGGAACAAGCAGATGGCAATGGCAACAGCAGAACCAGGGAGAGGTGAAGGCAGAGACCTGGAGAAACAACAAAGTCTGGGGTGAGAACACGTAAATGCTGGGTCCTGAGGGTTGCAGCAGGGATAACAGTAAGACCAGAGAGTCAGGAGTTTGGAGGCAGGTGGAAGCACAAAGGAAACAAAAACAGGTCTAAGAAGCAAGGTTGGCCCAGGTTATTTTTGATTAATATATGTAGCTCCGTCTTACAGCAGAGGGGTGGAGCATGCTGAGTCAGACCTTCAAAAAGCTCAGAGTAAATCCAGAATAGAAATTCAACTGATACATTTTTCTCCTACCGTGCTTGACATTGTGTGGTTCTAGGCTTTGAAGACTTTTATGAAAATTTGTGTCACCCTTTAAGATACTTTTACATTAGTAAAACTCAAGGGTCAGCCCTGAACTCACAGCAAAATTAAAGGTCTTTTCAGTAACTTATTCGATAGTTTGGACATATGCCCATAAAGGCAGTGGGAAGAATGAGCTAGTCCCTTGGAGAGTCATGACTCAAGTGAATTTAACTATATGGCAGAAGTAAGATTGAAATTTTAAGATTTGCAATGAAGCCCTGGAGAAAATTCTATAAAATGAAAAGTGAACAACTATGACCCAGGTGCATCTAGAATTCTCTAGATAAGATATACAGTTTGACTTTCTATGAGGTGTTATCCAAGTGAAATATATCAGCTTGGTCCCCCAGTTTGAGCTGCACATGTTCAGTCAAATAGTGGCGTCCTCACCTAAGAGTAATATCATCAAAGTGGTGTTTTTCTTTTACACATTTTTCAGGCCAGGAAACCTTTCAGCAGTGTTTTTAATGCCCCAGAACTCCAAAACCTGTGAGACCTGAAGCTAATGGAGCAGATACAAATGAAACATGTCCTCTGTGACCATACTTTTCTTTCAAAAACCCTTAGAGATTTGAAACACAGTTTAAAAACCAGTGGACTAAGACAAAGAATTAAAACATCTCTTCTTTTCTCTTGAGATGTGGATTTAACTCTAGTGTAGGAATCCAAGGGAGACGGTGTCAACTGGTCTCTAGATATTTACTGCAAGTTTTTTTTATTTTTCCAAAAAGCAGATGAGTTTACGGAAAAAGCACGAAATCCCAGTGTCTAGACTCTGGCAAGGTGCTTATTCTTCTGGGCCTTTCTCTGGTAAACTATACACTGTTGAAATAAAAGTACTATGTGAACTTAAGCCATATAATATACATGCTATTTATCCCAGGAATGACAAACTTTTATGTTATCTATCTTTAAAAAAAAAAAAAAACAAAACCTGATCATTATTTCATTCTTCTTCAGATAGTTCATCTACAAATATATCTTTTGGGGTCCAGGTAGTATTCTGAGGCATATCAGTTATAACTCAAGTAGCACAGACAAATTTCTTCTCTGATATGAAGCTCAGCCTTGGATCCCAACAGTAAGTCAGCAGTAAGAATCCAGGATGAGAGTTACTAAGTGGGCTGCAGAAACCTCCTCTCAAGAATTGCTACCTCTTCTTCCTCTATGCCTTTGATAGAAGAGCATGAGAAGGTCCTGTACTTTGCAATTTGAGGCAATCAACAAATGTGTATATGACCTATTTAACTCTGACTTTAAAACAATATTATACATTGTTTTTCCAGGGTTTCATATCCAGATATATTAACACTTTTTAATTGACCTTATGAAATTCAACAAAAGCTATTATGCTTGTTTTTAAAAGAAAAAAAGGGAGAAAGAAAATCCTCCAGTGCACATGTAATAGTGAGTTCTAGAAAGCCAGATAATTTCTTTGCTTAATAATAGTTTTCTTTCCTCTTGGCTGCAGATTCTCATAACTAGCACCATGCCAAACATTCGAAGATTGGATTATGGCCTGTCGTACTTGATTATTTTTGTCAGCATGCTGACCCGGGGTGCCCTTTTCTTGTGTTGTTCCTTCTGTTTCCATTTTTCATGTCATCCAGCTTTTCATCTTGTCAATCAGCTTTTGACTTCCTGATTAAAGTGTCTGTCACAGGAGCAGCCTGGTCTCCAGTCAGTTGTTTAATTTGTTCCTCATGGCATCCAATTGAGTTATTCATCTGGCCCAGCTGTTCCCAAGTGCTTCCAGCATCACTTTTTCATGTGTTTGGGTTTAACCTCTATATCTATGTACAACAGTGTGAATTGTTCCATTCATACTGTTGACTGCGGATTGCTCTGCCTTCCTAATGCTTTGACGCTACTAGGCTGGCTGCTACAGTGTGGCCAAACCAACTGAGGAGAAGCAATATTTCAATCTGATGTTATGGTAACAAGTACAACTAAACAGACTAGTTTTCAAGAATTATAGCAGACCCACTTTTTAACAATTAGGACGATGTAATGGAAACTCTGGACCGTTCAGATTCAGATCCACCCAAAAATAATGTTGATGGTGCTTGGCAGAGGAAAGGAAACATTTGTCTGCCAACATTGCGGATATCGCCATGAATGCTCCAGGATCTATTTGTTGCATTAGGTGTCATGAGATACTCTCTTGGCCTGCGCTGATGCAGATATCCAACTGGAAAAATGAAATGAAGTAAATCTGCTGAGTTTGCAATGCTAAAGCTTGTCTTCTAGCGGTGAGATGATTTATATAATGCAACATTCAAGAAGCCACATAATGCAACAGGAAACTGGAGGGAAAGAAAACTAGGGTACATTTCCCTACTCTTCCATTTTAGCCACTCAAACCTAATCAATTCAAAATTCCAGTAGATTGTTTATGAGGGAGCCATTCCTTCTTGCTATTCCTATCATATTTCTGCCTACCTCCTACAAACCTGAAATGGTAATTCCATTACAGCAGTCATGAAAATAGCCAGAGACCATGTGCCTAGGACTCAAAAGAATGTTTAACGAGTCTAATGAGAATCAGGCAGCAAACTTAACACAACTTCACACCCTACCTCCCATTTTGGTCTGATTTTGTGGAAATGCTTGTAAAGACTTTGGTTGCTCCTATAAGAATATGCATTTATTTCCTTAGGTTAATAATATAAGATGTAGTAAAATGATGTAGAAGTCCTGGAAAGAATAAAAAGTTTGTAGCATGATGTCTTGGTTTATTGCCAAGTAAGCAGAGTAAATAAAATAGTTTTTCTGACTACAGGTTTATTCAAAATATTTTTCATTTTTCTCTGTGAAATATTATACATTTACTAATTCATATCGTTAACAATAATAATGAAACTTATTTACAGAAGTTAAATACATTTTATTTTTAATTAGGAAAACTATTACATGTAAATTTTGACTTCAACTGGTAAAAATAATAAAATGTTTAGGGGTCATAAATCATAGATAATAACGTAGTTTGAAATGTGTATTTCTGGTTTTGTTCTGGTCAATAGGTCTGCCAATGAAGGTTTTTCTATGAAGAATTTCATAGGAAAATAGTTTTTTCAGTCTCTTTCCTGGGAGGTTTCCCTTGTTGTCTTGGGTGGATTCACTTTTCCAATTTTTCCAAATTCACATCTCTGAAGGAATATTCCCCATGAGTCTTTCCATTACTATCCCCAGTGAAATGAATACAGTGAATTTGTACTCAATGTTCATTCTTTTCGTTAGACTCCTTTGCAGCTAGGGATCCAGATATGCTTTAGGTTTATCACATCACTATACTTGTGAGAGTTTCGGAAAGTGGAAATAAGGCAAACATCACTATTTTACCATTTCTTTGACTATGTTGGCAAGCTCAGCCCTGGGAATACTGGATTTTTCGATAGTAGTGTTAGCAGGTGTTCTTGGTATAAAGAGGCAAGGTGAGGACTGATCGTTGTTTGCTGGGAAAGCATGATTATGAAGCCAACAATTGTAGATGCAACTTCTTGACCTGGATCACACCCAAAAATTGTGCCCTGGAGCTACAGTCCAGGTAGTAGATTCCTGGTTCCCTGCCTTTCTGCTGCCTTTCCCCTGCCTTCCTCCTGCCTTCCTGGTAGGCCAGTGCTATGCTATTGCACTGTGAGTTGTTCCTAGAGTTCTAACCCACAGCCTGCTCTTGCAGTCCTTCCAAACTCCTATTGCAAACTCCTAATTTCCTGTATTAAAAAAATATATATTTTTTACTGAAAATTCATCCTCATTGATAAAATTTCTTTCCACTTTTTCAAAAACCCCTTACTTTATTATCAGTGGCGTAATGCAAAGAGTGGATGCTTTATAGTCATATACATCATTAGTTATGTGATCTTGGATATATTTATGAACTCGCCTGATCCTCAGTTCTCTATTCTTACAAAATGAGTAACAATATCTAAATACACAATTGATATAAAGATAACATGAGATAATATATGTCCAGTGATGTAAACACTTGACAAATGTTAGGACTCTTGTTTAAATTTGAATAGTCAGTTCCTGATATAGTATTTCCCACTAAGCCAATCAAAGATGGCATTTAGTGAAGAAATCAAAGGCTTTGGGACAATATTTTTATTTCTTTAAAAGCACATTCCTGTGTCAATGTGGATCCAGTTAACCAACTACTTGTGAATACCAGTACTGAGTTTTCCACAGGGAACCCAAACCACTGAGATTCCCAAGTTGCTATACTCAACTTTTTGGAAAATCAAATAACATAAAATTTTATATATATTCCTTGGAAGTAAAGACTACCAGGTGCCACATATGTACATTACATGCCATGAAAAAAATGAGGTGACCTTTAATCCAAGGAAGATCAGGTTAAAGATTAGAGTAGAGGTTTAACCCTACCTCCTCATCTAACCCTAGGGGCATTCTTGGATCAGTAATCAGTAAAACAGCACTCTCATTCTTTCCAACAAAATAACTGGATTTTTATCTGTCATTTCCATTCAGAAGGAATCCATTTTAGCTGCCTGAAGCACTAAGCTATCCCAGAATCTTTCTCAATCTTCCCACAGAGGAAAGGTGAGGAAAAATACATAGATGCACTCACACACACAAAAAGAGAAATACCCAGATGATAGAAGTAAAAAGGGACTGAAAATCCAGCAGGTCCATGTGTTAGAAGAAACTGTTGTGGCCTGGAAATCGGAGGATTGAGTTTAAGATGCAAGAAATGTTATGAAAAGAGATGAAACTTGGGTGTACTTCAATAGGAAGGTAGAAATGAGAACCCTACAAGACAGACCATCAAGACCTTTATCCTCAGTGAAAAGAAATACTGGAAATACATACCCCTGACCCATGACAAGGCACTTTGCCTCTGTTTGGAGATATGGGCCAAGAAAAAAAAATTTCTGGGGAAAACTGATACCATGAGCTGTGAACAAATGGAGCTTGATTTTGCACATTATGGAGGGTCATGGAAACTATTAAACCATGAAATATACAGAAAAAAAATTGATCCCAGGCACCTTGCATAAACAAATGCAAATTCAAGACCCTTTCTCTCTGTCTTCTGTCTCTGTCTCTCTCTCTCTCTCTCTCTCTCTCTGTTTTATACACATACACAATCCTTACTGCTGATGATCTTACAATCAAATATTTTTAAGGGCACAGGGGAAATAATCCCTTATTATTAAGATTAAATAAATATAACCCTAAACTTGAGATTACAGAAAAATCTGAAATATATATAAAAATAAATATGTTTAAAGTGATAAAAAAAGGAATAGAGACCATAAGACAAGAATAAGACACTATGAAAAATGCAAATCAAAAAGAACCAATGACATCAACAAGTAATACAAATAGTTATTGAAATTAAAAACTCAATAGACAGGTCTAAAAGCAGATTAGATATCAGTCAAAAAATTAGTAAAATGGAAACCACACCTGATGATCTCATGGATAATTTGCATAGAGATACAAAAAAATAGAAATTATAAAATGTTAAGATATATGAAGAATAAATTAAGGTTAAAAAAAAGACACCTATTACAAGTTCTTGGACAGATTAGAGAAAATGGTAGCAGGACATTTTTCAAAAAAAAAAAAGTAGTTAGAACCTTTGTTAATGATGTATATCCTCAGATTCAACAATGATGACTAATGAGAAGGACAATTTGCCTCTGTACAAGACACTGGAATGCTCCGCTCATGTTCTCTTGATCTCCCACCCCCATATTGGCTCTAGATGTGCTATCAATTCCCAACTCCAATACCTGCAACTTTTGGGCAGAGGGCTTTCCTCATGTTATAGAGCCTCATTGCTTCTGTTCATGAGGACCAGAGTACCAGGAAATTCACATCCTATCCCTTTAAAGAAACCCTTTAACCTGTCACTGATGGTTAGGCATGTAGAAATATTAATAGGATCTCCACCATGCATCATGATCGAGACAACACTGAGGTTTAACCAAAATTTATTCCCATGGGAAAACAATTCTTGGGTGATTGAGCCTAAACTACCTTCTCTGGAACTTTTCTAGAAGTTACACATTTTCTCGGCATCCGTCTCCTTGTATTGCAATTTTACTCCCCTATCCATTTTTCCTGGGAACATTCCTTTAAAATAAGATAGAACACTACCACACAAATCCATACCTCTATCTCTGCTTCTGGGAAATCCAATCTAGATATGGCCTAGACACATTGTAATAAAACTGCAGAACTTTGAAGACAAAGATAACATCATCATGAACAATGACAACTGTATTTCTTAAATTACCTACCCAGAAACAATTAGACTAAGAGCAGACTTCTTCCCAAAAGACTCCGAAGGAATGATATCTGGTAAGAGAAAATAGTTCTCAACCTAGAATTTAATACCCAGTTAAAATAAGAACAGGGGTAAAATACATCTATTTTATAAGAAAAAGAATGACAGAGTATATAAATCACAATTAGTTGCAGAAAGAAATGTTAAGTACATTTTTTATGAAGAAAGAAATTGAAATAAGAAAAAGATCTAAGAAACAAAAAGTAGCGTGCATGCACACACACACACACACACACACACACACACACACACACACAAGCCAAGCAAGAAGTCTGTAGGTAAAACTAAATGTAAATTAACCATATAAAATAAATAATAATGATTAATTGAACATATAGAAAAAAAAGGGAACTGTACTTCTATAGAAAAATACAGTCTAAGATCCTAGGAATGGAGTGGGATGGGTATAACTTGTGATGATTGTGATGGGATTAAAACATTCTAAGATTCTTGTATTGATTGGGAGGAGGAGAAAGCTACTGATGAACTTTAGATTTTCTAGGTCAAGTGTAGAAATTAAAATTCAGAAACTGCAGTGGATATAGAAAAAGAATGGATATTTAACATATGAATCAATAAGAAAGAAAGGATAATGAAATAAAATCTAATCAATTCAGTAAAATCAAGAATTCAATAAAGAAGCAAAGAAAATCATAGAAATTACAAAAACTACATACAAATGTAAAAATATATTTAGATGTATCAGAAATCATAATAAATGTGATTATTGCTGGATTAATCCTGCCTGGCAAAAAAAAGATGATTCCCAGACAGGTGGTGCTTTTCAATCCTAACTGTGTGTTTTTTATTGAGTCATGTATAAATCATAATAATACAGAAAGACTGAAAGAAGAAAACATAGACATAGTCCCAAACTAATAATATCAAAAAGCCTAGAATAGTCACATTTATAAAAAACAAAACATATTTTGAGAAAAAAATTCCTAGCAATAAAGAGTATGACTTCCTAATTATTAAGGAAAGATTTTTTAGGATTATATAATCCTGAATGTATATAATACTTACCAAGGAATGTCAAATGTATAATGTAATGATTTTAAAGATCACAGGGAAAATTAACAAGTTACATGCATAGTGTTCAGTTTTGACAAACTCTCATTAATAAATCAAGAAGATAAAAGATTAATAAGAATATAAAATATAAATACAACCTAACTCACAATTTTAGTCTAAAAGAGACATATAGAATCCTACCAGAAAATTAGAGAATATAGTTTAAAATGTGCTTAAAATTAGAGAATATATTTTTTTCGAGTATACATGGAGCCATATGAAAATTGGACACAAAGATAGAGAAACCAAATTATTTCATGTAGTAACAAATCAGTAAAATATAGATCCCATTCTTTTAGTGTAATTAAAATACATCGAGAGGTATTTTTAAAAGTAAGTTGGAAGAAACAATACTACTAACTTTTCTGGGAAAAAAGGATTAGAAGAGAATATCATGAGCAATCATACCAAAAATTAGACAGTCCCAATGAGATGGGCAAATTCTTAGAAAAATACACACTGTTGAAACTGACTCATGCAGAAATAAAAATTCCGAATAGAACTATAAACAGTTAAGGGACTGGGGATCAAAATAGCAAACAAAAGAATTTCCACAAAGAAAAGCCCAAGACCAGATGGCTTCACTGGTGAATTCTACCAAACATTTAAAGGAGAATTAACACTAATACCTCACAAACTTCCCCAAAACAAGAAGGATCATTTCCCAACTCATTCTATGAGGCCAATATTAACCTGATATCAAAACCAGACAAAGACAATGTAAGAAAAGAAAACTTCAGACTAATATCCTTTAAAATTAGAGATTAAAAAAATGCTAAACAATTTACTACCAAACTGAATAGAGCAAGGTGTAAAAAGAATTATATACCATAACCAAGTGGAATTTATCCCAGGAATGCAAGGTTAGTTGAACATACAAAAATCGAACTCTGATACACTGTAATAATAGAATAAGGGACAAAAACTCCAAATGATTATCTCAATAGCTGCAGAAAGAGCATTTGACAAGGTGCAACACTCTGTCGTGATAAAAGCACTCAGAAAACTAGGAGTCTAATGGAGCCTCCTCAACATGAATGCTCCTCAACAGAATATTTATGAAAAATCTACAAGTAACCAAAGTTAACAATAAAAGATTAAAAACTTTCTCTCTAAGATCAAGAACAAAATAAGGGTATCTACTCTTGTCTTTTGTCTTTAACACTACGCCAGAGGATCAAGCCAAGGCAATTAGGTTAGAAAAAAATAAAATAAAATAGGACAAGCGTGATGGCTCACGCCTGTAATCCAGCACTTTGGGAGGCTGTAGAGGGAGAATTGCTTGAGGACAGAAGTTTGAGACCAGCCTGAGCAAGAACAAGACCCCATCTCTACTAAAAATAGAAAAATTAGCTGGGCATGGCGGCACTCTCCTACAGTCCCAGCTTCTTGGGAGGCTGAGGCAGGAGGACTGCTTGAGCCCAGGAGCTTGAGGTTGCAGTGAGCTATGACGATGCCACTGCACTCTAGCCCCGAGTGATAGAGTAAGACTGTGTCTCAAAAAAAAAATGTTAAATAAAATAAAACAAAAGTTATCCAGGTTGGAAAGAAAGAAGTAAAACTATTTCTATTTGCAAATGTCGTGATCTTTTATATAGAAAATCCTAAAGAATCCAATTAAAAATATTAGAACTAATGAACAAGTTCAACAAGGTTGCAGGATACAAGATCACTGCACATAAATCGATTTTATTTCTGTACACTAGCAAGTTGAAAACTGGAAATTAAACTTTAAAAATATATTACATTGATGCTATGGTTTGTTTGTCCTCAATTAGTCTCATTTTGAAATTTGATCCCCAAAGTTGGAGGTGGGCCTGGTGGAAGGTGTTTGGGTTGTCGGGGTGGATCCCTCATGAAAGGCTTGATGCCCTCGTGGAAGCGAGTTCTCACTTTCAGTTCCTACAAGAACCGCTTGTTGAAAAGAACCTGGCACCTCTTCCTCTGTTTTTCTCTCCCTTGCTTCTTCTCTCACCATGTGTCTTCTGTACAAGCCAGTTTTCCTTCACCTTCCACCATGAATGGAAGCAGTCTGAGGCCCTCACCAGGAGCAGATGCTGCTGCCATGCTTCCTGTACAGACTGCAAACCCGCAAACCAAATAAAGTTATTTTCTTTATAAATTATCCAGCATCAGATACATATACGTATATATATTGCACAAAAGAGCTAAGACAATGAACATCAAGAAGAATAAGACATTTAGAAATAAATTTTAAAAAGAAGTGCAAGTCTTTACACTAAAAACTAAAAAAGAAATGCTCAAAGAAATTAAAAACCACAAATAAGTAGAAAGACATTCCATTTTAATCAATTGGGAGACTTAATTTTGTTAAGATGGCAATACTCTCCAAAATGATCCACTGATTCAAGACATTCCCTATTAGAATACCAGTTGCTTTGTTTGCAGAACTTGGCACGGCAATCCTAAAATTTATATGAACGTGCAAGAGAACCAAAATAATCTTGAAGAAGAATACGGTTAGAGGACTCACACTTTGTGATTTCAAAACTTACTGCGAAGCTACAATACTCAAGAAAAGTGTGGTATTGGCATTCGGATCAGACAGACATTTAAACAAATGTAAATGAATGGAGAGTCTAGAAATAAACTCTTACATATATGACCAAGTGATTTTTGAGAAGAGTATCAAAACTATTCAATGGAGGAATGCAGGGAGTTTAGCCACGCTCCCTGCAAAAAAATCAGGTCTTTTAGGTAGGGGTCGTTGCAAAGGATAAGAAAATAATAGAAAATGGAAAATAATAGAAATAAAAGAATGCGCAGAGATGAAGATATAGTTTTATAGATTTATAAAGATAAAAGACAAACAGCGGGGGTACTCAAGGGTCCTTACAATATCCCCATTAATCATAGGGCCCAGAATAAAGTTTCACATGGGTATTTATAGGTACAGTGATCGGTTGTCAGGGGTAACAGATTTACATAATAACAGGTAGTTTGTTTTAGGTTAAAAGTCTTTCAAAAGGCTTCTACAGAGCCCCTAACTAACTCTGGTTACAAAGTCTTTCAAGGACAAGCTTCTAAGTTCTAACATGAAGCTATTACTTAGCAGAAGGGTTAAACAGAGATACAGTGGCTCCATATTTCTTTATCTAGTTATTGCTATTAGAGACGGGTCATCAGAAGTCAAGCAGGAACTGTCTCTTGGGCTGTTTTTAGCTGCAGATATCTGTCTCTGGGAGGACACTCTTTGATCAGCTCTCATTCCATTGTTCCATGCAGACCTTGCTTTGTCCTTCAAAGCAGGTGAGAACCACGGGGTTGAGACCACAGCGTCACCTTGGAAAGCAGCTGTTACTGACCTTTGAGATGCCCTCCTGAGGTGGAGCAGCGTTTGATATGCAAACTAACATGTTCACATATTCTTTCAGGGCAGAGCCCTGCAAAACTCCTGAGACCATGTCTGTCTCTAATATAGTTATATTAATTTATGGAGTGACAGAGGAAAGGATAATTTTTTTAAACAGATATCTACATGCAAAAGAATCAAATTGAACTCTTACCTCACACCATATACAAAAATTAACTCCAAATGGATCAAACACCTTAATGTAAGAACTGTAAAACTCTTCATAGCTCTAAATCTTCTTGTCCTTGGATTAGACAATAGTTTCTTAGAATGGCATCTCAAGCACAAGCATCCAAAGAGGAAAAAAATAGATAAATTGGACTTTATCGAAATCAACAAGCTTTGTGTTTCAAAAGATGCCATTAGGCCGGGCGCGGTGGCTCACACCTGTAATCCTAGCACTCTGGGAGGCCGAGGCGGGCGGATTGTTTGAGCTCAGGAGTTCGAAACCAGCCTGAGCAAGAGCGAGATCTCGTCTCTACTAAAATTAGAAATAAATTAATTGGACAACTAAAAATATATAGAAAAAATTAGCTGGGCATGGTGGCGCATGCCTGTAGTCCCAGCTACTCGGGAGGCTGAGACAGGAGGATCGCTTGAGCCCAGGAGTTTGAGGTTGCCGTGAGCTAAGCTGACGCCATGGCACTCTAGCCCGGGCAACAGAGTGAGACTTTGTCTCAAAAAAAAAAAAAATATGGAAGATATAAGGCTAATACGCCATAAAAATAAAACTTCCTGTCCTTTGCTAAAAATTTCAAGAGATTTTATTGCACTGCATAAAAACACATGTCTTTGATAATTTAAAGGCATTTCTGTCAAATACCAGAAAACTAATATTCACTGAAATTATATTCCCTTTTTCTGTTAGGTAAATTTCTCTCAGTATCCTCATCCCCTAATAGTTGAGGGGTAACTGTTAAAAAATAAAACATTAATTCATAAGATTCTTTTGCTTAGAAAATCATATGAATTAATGGTATCTAAATTAATGAGAAACAGCATAATTTCTTTATTTTCTATTTGTGTTTTAATAGAAGGTTTATATTAGAGATTGCAAATAGAGACCATCAATGGGTCTGCATAATATTTAAATCTTTTTTTGGATTAGTTGTTACTGTTTAAAAATTAGCAGATTTCACATAAGAATCCAGATTTCCAGAATGTTGTGGATAATGGGAAATTCTGGCAATATTGGTCTGCCATCGTGGTGGCCCTTTTGAGACCTGCAGAGCAGCTGTCCCTGCCACAGCTTTGACTCGCAGCTCCCATAGCCCCGTGGCACCCTCTTCCCCTTCGCGCTTTCTGCCTACCCTGTAGGTATTCGGACTTTTCATCCTTAGTGTGAATATAAAATTTACACTGTGTATAGATCAGAAAATCAGCTTTGAAAGTCACTGAATTCTATTCTATAGTTCTGTTTAGTATTTTTTTTTTCCTCTTCTCTTCTTTTCTTTTCTTTCTTTCTTTTTTTTTTTTTCTGAGATATTGTCTCACTCTGTTGCCCAGGCTGAATTTGAACTCCTGGGCTCAAGCAATCCTCCCACCTCAGACTCATAAGTAGCTGGGACTACAAGTACATGCTACTGCACCTGGCTTAGTATAGTTTTTTTTTTTTAATTATCAGTGTTTTTATTTTAATTGGATCCATTATTGATTAGCAGAAATGTGGGCCTTTTTAAATGTGTAGCGTTGAAATTCGGGGTTGTGTTGAAGACCGGTGTTCAGTTGAATGGGGTATTGCAATTCATTTTACTGACTGATGATCTTGTAAGTAAAGGCACTTATTCAATAGAGGAACAAAGACAGCTCTGACTTAGACACTCCAAACACATGGCCAATTTTCTAAATAGACCAAATGAAACCAAAGCCCAGTCCTTAAACTCATCTTTGTCTAGCATCCACTGTGGACGAGACTGCATCATGTAAAGGTGACAAAGAAGCAGTTGCCACTTCTTTTCAGGAAAATTAAATATAGGTAGAAATAAAGACAAGATAGAGTATAAAGTGAGAAATACTCCATAAGGATTGGAGGGAGAGCCTTCTGGGAGTTCAAGGCAAGGAGGTGCTTCTCCCATCCGGGGATGGTGGAGGGGTCAGTGGAAGTGGACCTGGACTTGCTGTTGCTTCCAAGTTCTCCTGGACTTCTCACATGGCAAAATGGGTCTGAAGCATGATGAGTGACATGCCAGGGAAAGAGAGCATGGACCCCTAGTGTGAACGTCAGGTACGGACGTTCAGGTGGTGGTCCTGACTCGTCATGGTATAGAATATGTTTCGAACTTGGCACAGTAAATAAAGTTCCAGGTGCATTGATGTGATTCAACATATATGTGTGTGTGTTTCCTCTTCGCACAGCTCCAACATCATTATTTGGGGTCATTTGGCCTTATTTGGCATAAGTGCATCATTTAATTACTTATTACCACGGTGTAACATCTGCCGATGCAAATTTAGGACATATTATAAGGTAGTCACTCCAAATGGCACAGAATATCCTTAGCATTTATTTTTTTAAGATTACCATCAGAATTAACGCAAACTTAAAAATCTTAGAGAATTTACGGACGCCCAGTACCCTTCTCCTTTACAGCTTGAGAAGCACTAATCTAAGTTAGATGGGATCTGATTCATTTAATTGTATCTAAAGATCTAAACTGATGTTTTCAGTTATGAGATGCCAACTGAGGCTGGCAGAAGGAAAGTGACTTTCTCTAGCTTGCACGTTAGGTTGGTGGCAATAGAAAGACCAGAACGTAAATCTCGTGTTTCTCTTGTCATACTCATGCCACCTCAATATAGTAACCATAGAAATACTGTTCAAGGTTGTGTTATATAGAGTTTTTTGGATTAGTTTGGAAAACCCAATCGACCTACGTAATACTGCCAAGGGCAGATATGTTTTGAGACCAGCAATGAACCAACACTACTTGAAATGTATCAATAGTGCAAGTGGGGTGAATGACTGTCCCCATTTACCCAGGATAGAGAAGTTTACTGGAGACACAGGATTTTCAGGGCAAAAAACAGGGTGCTTAGTTACCATACCTATAGGTATATGCACACATAAAGCCCCAACACATTGCTTTTGCTGAAGAGGCAATGCATTGATTTTATACATCTGACTATTTTTTCTAAAGTTTGCCTATTATTTGCAAAACTTTGCTCTAAAAATAAATCCACAACCTCCCATTGGATGGTTACAAACTGAGTTTTGTTACGTGCTTCTGTATGTAAAATAGTCAGTGTTGTGCTGTATGTTTACATAATTTCTTGCTGCCATCTACTGGCCAAATCCAACAGGACCTTGGCAATCAGCACTTTTTAATCTAACATTTAAATGTTTGAAGACTTTGCCACAAAAATAAACTAATTGGTCAAATCAATTTAAGTCAAAAGATTGTAGCAACTAGTCAACATTAAGAATCCTTAAAAATTATTAAACGTAGACATTTTAGATGGCTTGAAAAATGTTGTTTTTTTTTTTTTTCACAAAGTAGCCTTTCCTGCAAGATGCCTTTCAGATGGCATTTTTGAAACTTTTTATTGAAACATATTTTACATGGAGAAAAGTGTCCTTTTCATAAGTATATATGCATGAATTTCCATGATGGGAATACACCCATGAACAAAATACTCTGCCATTGGCCACCGTCCCCTGAGTGTAACCACTGACTTTTAGTGTCACCATTTTGCTTGTATTTGTACTTTCTGCAAATGAAACAATGCAGTGGGTACTCTGTTGTATGTGACTTCTCATATAGCATTTTAATGCTAAAGTAGCTCCTATTTCTTTTCTGCCTGGATAATATAGAAACAGAGAAGCCAAAAAACATGAGAAGGCCCAAGTCACTCTTCTCATTTCGGTGTGTTTTCCTGCAGTCTTCTTCGGGTGGGAGGAGCAGAGGTGTGTGGTGTGTTTGTGTGCACACACATTTGCATCTCGCCGGGAATGGGCTGGATCATGGGTGTTGCCTTACAGCGTTTGAAACTTCCATTTCCTCCACAATCCATTGTGAACATTGTTCCACTTGTGAGAGTCATTTTGAACAGAATACTTTATCTTAAATAGAGATTTGACTGCTCTGAGAGGACGAGTCTTGCTTTGCGGCCCTCATTGGTGGCAGGTTGACTGTGGGGTCATAGCGTGGCAGAGAGGGCAGGGGGCAGAGGAGAGGCTTGTCCTTCGTAGCCCCCACCCAGCTCCCGCGGTGCTGCCCCGACCTGGCCAGGTGACTGCAGGCCGGGTAGTCAATGCTCTTCCTCCCCTTTCCTTTTCCTGCAGCTTCGGCATCTTCTGTGGTTTCGTGGCGAACCACTCGGTGAGGACCCGGATCAGAAGGACTCGGATACTGGCCAACAGCAATTTCAAAGACTTGCGAACTCTCCTGAATCAAACTCCAGAGGTAAAACCACAATCCGTATATCCCATGGCACTTTGTATTTTTGTCTTTTCGGAGTTTCTGTATTTGGAATTTCATTTGAACCTTCTAGAAAACCAGTGAATCAATGTAGACTGGTGTTACCTTTTATTGTGATAGATGTAGGAATAAAGGCCCAGCAAGTGATTTTCAAAAGAGTACAAAAGCATGAATTCAGAATTGGTGTTTTTATTTTATGGTATTAAGGTATGACAAAATTATAGTACATATTATAAAAGCACTTAACCATTTGAAGGCTCTCATGACTTTTTTTAAAAAAGAAAAGTCTTTGAATGTTATTATCTTTCCTTTTTTTGGCAGTATAATTAATTCAACATCGTTTGCATAAAGTTATTCTTGTCAGGAGAACTTTCTGCTTTATAAACACCCATTTGCTAATATCAATATAAGTGTGTCAGATTCTTTAGGAAGGACACTCACACACCCTTACACACAAACATGCACGCGCGCACACACACACACACACACACACACACACACACTCGGACACACAAGTCGTCTTTAGCGAAGGGGAATGGAGTTGCTGAATGGCAGCGATGGGAGGGAAGGGCTCCCTTTTTCTGTATTCCAGAAGCATGTCGTGTTGCTGTATTACCTATTCAGAGCATTGCTTTAAAAAGTGTCTGGGTGGGAACTAGGGTAAATGTGCGATGCTCATGGGTAGCAACAGGGAGGGAAGGGCACCTCTCCCAGGATTCACTGGTGAGAGTCTGCAAGAATCCGTAAACCTCCTCATGCAGGATGTGTTCTTCCAAATGTATTACATTCTAAAAATATTAATACATTAAATATTGTGCTAGTTTTAAAAATGGAAAATAAAAGAGAAACACATGCAGGCATTTTTAAATATCGAGAATAGAGAAGTCAATTTCACCTACACTTTTATAGTCCATACACAGATGGAAATGTTTCCTTTTCCCAATCTGTAAATAGGAATTTGTAATATTTTTTACCTATCATTCCAAAGAGTCCAAAGAAAAACTTTATTCCTAAAAAGTTGGCAAAGTTAGACAGCAATCATGGCTAATGAAGTTTGGGATTGCTTTCGTAACACTACAAGGACAATAAACTGTTATGACTTTGCGGGGAACTTATTTAGTCCAAAATATATGAAAAGCTATAACAAGTCTGTAAAACACTGGGCAGAGAATGTGAACAGGCAATCCACAGAAGAAATATAACTGGCTCCAAACAGACTAAGAGGCTTTGCCTTACTCTAGAAATTAGAGAAATGAAAATTTAAATGATGATGCACATTTTCACTGAAGATTGTCAATAATTATTTAATAATGGTAGCACCCAGTATCACAGAGGAAGTGGAGAGACAGGTCCACTGAGTTACAGAAAACAGAAGGGTAAGCAGCCCCTTCGGAGGCCAGTCAGTAACGATCACTAAATAAAATGGACCTGGCGTGGTAGATCGCAAATGGCCGTGAATTCTTGGTTTCTCTGGTCAAGAGGTAGATCTGTTTTCTAACGCTTGGTATCTGGGCTGTCCCTGTGATGAGCTTTTGATCAGGAAAATAATGTGACTTTGTGCTAGTTTTGAACTTGGGCTTCCAGAGGCCTTGTAGTGTCCACTCTCGCTCTCTCGCTACTGGTTACCCCGGGGCCACCATGTGCAGACACCCCAGGCTGGCCACCTGGGAGAGGAAGAGTCCACAGAGGGTGCAGGGGCCCACCTGTCCCCAGCCAAGCCCATCCAACAAGAAGATCCACAGAACCAATCCACAGACTCATAAGAAATAATAAGTCAAGTTTTAAGCCAGTAAGCTTCGGAGTGTTATTAACAAGTCTGGATGTCAGAAAATAGAAGCATCTCTAAGAACCTGCTGGTTGTTTCTTTTTAAAATGTTCTGATTCAGGATAACTTTTATGTGTTAAATCACTTTTTGTCTTTTTATTATGTCTCTGGACCGTAGAAGGGGAGGTCTCATGTAATTTTTTTCCCCAGCAAATCCAATTTATATTGGCCCAGTACAACACCACCAAGGACAAGGCATTCTCAGACCTGAACAGTGAGTAAAGTTTAAAGTCGCCTCAAATTTTTATTTGTTTTTTTTTTGTTTGTTTGTTTTGGCTAAAAGGACCTGTGGTCATCTCCCATAAAACGTGGGCTAAGAAATGAAGTACATGATAGTAGTAGGAAACAGAAAAATGATTCCCTAGAGTTCCTGATGACTTGCCATTTGTTACTCGGTGATTAGGACCTCGTACTTCTTGAAAGCGTCTGTTGCACAGGCAACAGGACGTTTTGTTTTTTCATTTTACGGTTATCGTAAGTTTTTGTGTTCTTGCATTCGCACGTGCTTGTTCTTCATTCCTCGTGTGAGAGAGAAATTGTGTCCCTGCCAGGTGCTCTGTTCAAGACACAAGGGCTCCTTAGAGAAACTGGAGGCTTCAGAAATAGATGAGTGGAGAGGGCTGGTCCCCGCCTGCTACAGGGAGCTCGCCTGCAGCTTAGCTTAGCGTTTCTCAATGAGGGGTGACGTTTGGCACATTTGGTGCCATCTGGAGACATTTTCAGTTGTCACAATGAGGGGAGGGGAGGGTGTGGGGCAGAACTACTGACTTCTAGTGGGTCTCAGCCAGGGATGTGCTGAAATGAACATCCCACAGTGCACACAGGACAGCCCCCGATGTGACAATAATAACTGTGCAGTAATAGTGCCTTTAATAATAACAATAGAAACCCCAGTCCAGCAGAAGAGATTAGGGACACAGGGTGATAAATGCCACATTCCTAGTACAAAGAAACACCCAGTCTGTGAGTCTGTGGTGATTAATTTTTCACTGAGGGACAGCCGTATGGGACTTTGAAGAGAAATCCCCACTCGGGAGTCCACACCTAGACGGGATCTAGGATGAAAAATGGATTTCACGGCGGGGGAGGCCGACACTGGTTTGCCAGGCCGGCGGGATCTGCAGTGAGAGGAGAACGAGGGCTGAGGGTGAGGAGGTGAAGGAACAAACTCCCCTCACGGTCCCTTGTGCTTCTCTTTCCACGTAGGTATCAATTCGTTGCTGGGAGGTGGAATTCATGAGCGACTAAGACCCAACGTGATCCCTGTTCTTGATGAGATTAAGTCCATGGTGACAGGTGAGCAGTGTGGAGGATACGATGGGAGAATGTTCCATCCAGGAGCCCCTGGGCCTTGCAGATGCACTCACTCTTTTCTTGTTTCCCTAAGGGCTGGCTGTGGGGACAGCCACTGTCTGAGGCCATGCAAACAGGCCAGGTCCAGACACATTGTGTCACGATAGTTTGGTTTTACTTTTTTTAAAGCTTGTGCCAAAGCTATTGTACTGATGGTCTAAAAGTCATTTGAGATAATAATGGCGGGATTTGGTAGGGGCCCACCACCTGGTTTTGTAAATAAAGTTTTATTGGAACATAGCCATGCATGTTTGTTTGGGTATCACCTATGGCTGCTTTCATGCCATGACAGCAGGGTTGAGTAGTTGCCACAGAGATG
>CAUYSK010114579.1:0-23799 GCA_963575035.1 Avahi laniger
TTTTTTTTTTTTTTTTTTTTTAGTAGATGGGCTCTTGCTGTGTTGCCCAGGCTGGTCTAAAACTCCTGGGCTCAAATGATCCTCCTGCCTTGGCCTCCCAAGTAGCTGGGATTACAGACTCACACCACCGCACCCAGCCCCTTTTCCGACTCTTACCATGCATCTGTGAGACCCAAAAAAACAGTGGGAGAACATTTCTGTTGTTAAGAAGACAGGCCTGGTAATGTGGGTATGAAGGTTAGCAATGCCCCCTCCACCCTGTGGCATTCACGGACGTGGCCCTTCCCCCACTCACTCAGCCACAAACACTACCGAGTGCATCCATTTGTTTACTAAGAGGTACTTGGGTGCATAAGATCTAATCCTTGACTTATAAACATGAAGGAGGAGCTAGACTGTTCACAAACAGTCTTGCTAAAACAAGACATGATGCTTTATTTACCCAACAAGCATTGACTGAATACCTACCACCTCTACAAAACACTGCGGTAGTATCATTGGAATTGTGTTTGGGGTGCAGTGAGTTCAGTGTCCTCTCAGAGCACCGCAGTTACGTGTGCAGGACAGACAGAAGCAGAGCTCATAATTAGGATGGGTTGAAAGTACAGCGCATGTCACGTGGCAGTGCACAGCCCCAAATCGGCCCCCACACCCTGGGCCCTGTGCTTGCAGAGACAAAGACAAAAGACATCTCAACTGGGAAAATGATGGTGGTGCTTCTCTTCTATTTTCTTTCCTATATATATATATATTTTTAAAGACATAATTATCAGTCAGGATTCACTCTGTTTATAGTTTGACTACTTCATAGAAAAATGTCTCTATAAAACACCTAGTAGTCGTAAAAAGGCTTGGGTAAGGCCTAGAGAGCCAGATAAATACATGTTATTTATTCAGCTGTCCCAAGCCATTACCAGTCTCTTTATACTCAAGATTGTCTGTCCTCTCTTAAATTTTATTTCTAACATTCTTGCTACATAGGTTAAAAAGAAAACAGCCACAAAAAGCAATGGTGATCTAGCACCTCTTGTATTACCCTGGGTACAGCTGAAGCCCATTCTACTAAGTGAAGTATGGCAAGAAAGGAAAAACAAGCACCACATGTACTCACTGTGAAATTGGTACTAATTGATCAACACTTACATGCACACAGGGTAGTAACATGCACTGGGTGTCAGGCAGGTGGGAGGAGGGAGCAAGGGATGGGTATATTCACACCCAATGGGTGCAGTGCACACTGTCTGGGGGATGGACACGCTTGTGGCTCTGACTCGGGTGGGGCAAAGGCAATGTATGAAACCTAAAGATTTGTACCCACGTAATATTCTGAAATTAGAAAAAAGAAAACAGAAAATCAGGAAAATCAAAGCCCTACTTCCTTGAAAAATTATTCTCAAGTACAAACATTCATCATGGCATTTCAAGCATGCTTTAACACTCTGGACCAGAAAGATGGTTGCAAACGCATTGCTCTAGTGTGGCAAACACATTAGAGCCATGTAAAAGTTATCTGTCCAAGCAGGTCCAGAAGTATCTCCTGAGCACCTCTGATGTACCTGGCTCACTGAGCTAAGTACCGTAGAAGATACCAGAAATTCTAGGAGGTTCTCTGCCCTGGTCATCCAAGCCACAGTGTCAGAGTAAAGAGTGAGTCCATGGTCTGCTCCACCATCTGTGGACAGCAAGCCTGCCCCCAGTGGGCTTTAAAGTTGCTCTTTGCTCTTGGCTCATCTCCAAAACTGAACCTAACCCTTCCTTCTTCCATTCAGTGACTTTTCCAAGACAAGTTATGTTCAACTGTTTAAATGCATCACTTCATGCATTTTTAAAGGCTTTGAACTTCATTGTCATAATGGACATTTAACTCACTTGGAATTCTGATCAGTTAGGTTTTCACAGGGAAGTAGGCTCCAGCCTTACTTTGTCTAATTTTAGTACTACCATATTGACTAGATGAAATCCCATCTTGGAATGATCCCTAAAGAGGGAATTTTTTTTTTTTTTTAACTAAGACACATGGGAAATTTTGTTTACTGGGCAAAGGAGAAGGGACACCACCTAAAGAGATATCCAAAACAATGGAACGAGTGGGGAAACTCTCCAAGTAGGTGGAGAAGTTGGGAGGCATTGTGCTATAGCTACGGCAATGATCATACTTTCCTAATCAGATGCCAGGGCAGGTGGGCTCACCTGTGATCTGATAATAGGATAGATTATTTGAAATCTGGGATGCATGAACACCATATTCACAGTGAACGAAGCCAGCAAACACCAGCAGCTGTTTGGGGTGAAAGTCATTAACAAGGCGTCTCTGTGAGTTAAGGGATCCAGGGGCGTAGGTGAGAGGTCTGCTAATGTCACCCATATGTGAGCCAAGCCGGAGCTTCCTTACATAACACAAAGGAGGATTGTTACCAAGGGTTTCCTGGAATCCATTGCTGTCATCACCTGGTTGTCTGCAAGGACAAAGAGGCAATCTACTGCCCAAAAAACAATGACACTTTGCTTCCAAACAACACAGTCTGAGGGTGCAAAATACCAGAAACAGGAACAAGAACAGGACAGATCGTTGGCTGTCCTTTGCTTTTGCAGTTCTTTGGCTCCTGCTTCTTTTTTTTTTTTTTTTTTATGGCTGCTTCTTAAACAGATTGCAAATATTATATTTTCTTTTTAAATTAAATGCTCATCACTCTGCCTGCTAATCTTGTGCATTCAATTTGAAACTTGCAAGCTGTCTTGTTGCAAAGGAGGAGATTCAGAAATTCCAACTCTCCTACTTAATCAGAATGTTATGTGCAGCATAATGTAATAGGAGAACAGTTTCCCTTTATTGCCAACACTCCATGTCAACTCTCAGTTATGTGCTTTGAGAATAATCTTTGGAAAATATTTCAATTCCAATTTTTATCACCAACATAGAAGTTTCTAAGCCTCCATCTCCACTTTTAAGTTGCTGTGTGCTTTTTGAACTTATACCCTATCAAAAGCTGATTTTATTGGAAATGTGACATCATAAGTTAATTTTGATGGTTTGATGCTTTCTGCAATCTGAATCATTGTTTTGGCTCCATTAAAGTGGATAAGGAAGAGTTTGATTTACTGAGAAACTCAAGGTTAAGTTCCATAGGCTTTTTTCCCCTGTACATCAGGGCTTTAAATAGTAAATAGAAACATAAAAGAGATTTATTGAGATGTACCTAATGTGTCTGTTAGGTTGTTTGCAGCTGCAAAGGATCAACTAAACGTGCATTAAGTTCAATCTCCTGTAAGAAGAAGTCAAAGTAGGGCATTTGCAGGTTGGCTCTGCCTGCTAATCTTGTACATTCAGTTTGAAATTTGTAAATAGTTTTGTTGCAAAGGAGGAAATTCAGAAATTCTAATTTTCCTACTGAATAATTCAGTGTCTTAATGCTTACTGAGGACCTGAACTCTCCACATTTCCTACACATCATCTGGGCACATTGGTTTTAATCCTCAAGCTTGCCCCTGTGGTCAGAAGGTGGCCACTGCAGCTCCAGTAACATCATCTGAAGGCATAAGGATGAAAAGATCCTCATTATGATGAGGAGAAAGTTTCCCAGAGACCACCCAGGTTCAAACAGCGAGCAGCTAGTCAGTCCCTAAAGTGGGAGGTGGGCTCCACCAGCACATGGAAAGGGGCAGAATGGTGAGTGAGTAGATACAGCTAATAATATCCACCATAGGTGGGAATTCTGAAAAACTCTTACAAATACTGAAGGAGCCTTCTGATTATTTTCCAAGGACATTATGTCTGTGAAATGAGCTTACAATTAACCATTCTCTAACCAATTAAAACTTTGTATTCAAAGGAGAGGATAAGTGTGAGAAGGTGGGTCTGAAGAGGTATGTAGCTTGATGGTTGGGTTGGGGGGGGGTCAAAAATGAAGAAAGAAAATCTAGACAATGCTAATTAATTGCTGCTAACATTACAAAAAGTAAACCTTACTGCCTTCCTATGGAAGCATACAATGCCACCTAGGAAGTGTCCTTGCCAAAAAACAACATCACACGAGATTAAACCCCTAACCCTAACACCCAGATTACAAGAAGCACAGGTAACAGAGGAACTTATTAAATACCACCCTGGGAATGTAATCAGCAAAATCCAGACTCTATAAGACAAATGACCTGGTTTCAGTAAATAGAATAAAAAAGAGAAGGAACATTATAGATTAACATATACTTAAGAAATGCAGGCCAGGCGCGATGGCTCATGCCTATAATCCCAGCACTTTGGCAGGCTGAGGCAGGAGAGGCTCACTTGAGGCCAGGAATTTGAGACCAGTCTGGGCAACATAGTGAAACTCCATCTCTACAAAAAATTAAAAAAAAAAAATTAGCCAGGCATGGTGACATCTGCCTACAGTCCCAGCTACTCCGGAGGCTGAGGCAGGAGGATCGTTTGAGCCCAAGAGTTCAAGATTACAGTGAGCTATGATCACAGCCCTGTACTCCAGCCTGAGCAACAGAGTGAGACCCTGTCTCCAAACAAAAAAAAACAGAAAAAAAAGCAATGTCTGGATTCTGTTTGAAAACTGATTCAAACACACCAATTGTAAAAAGACACTTATGAAATGATTGAGGAAATTTAAACCTGACTGTGTATTTGAAGATATTAAGGAATTATTATCAATATTTTTATAAGGTAATAAAATGATAAAGATATTATGGTTATGTTTTTTCATTTTTATTGATTTTTATTTTTCTATCCTGAAATTTTAGAAAGAAGTAGTTATTTTTTTAAAAGAATATGCACCTTTTAAAGACACATGCTAAAATGAATATTTATAGCTGAAATCATATGACATCTGAGATTTACCTCAAATGCCTCAAATCACCCAGTAGAACTAGGGCAGTGAGGGTAGGAAACGCCTGGCTGTGAATAATAATTGGGAAGCTGGGTGATGTGTCCGTGGGGGTTTATTACACAATTCTCTGTATTTTTAATTTATTTTGCAATAACGATTTTTATGTATTTGATTTTTTAGCAAGAGATAAGAAATAAGCAAAAATTAGAAAAGAGGAAAATGAGGTAAATAATTTTGTCTGACTCAGTCATCCATTTAGGCCAAGGGACTTCTACTGAGATGTCAGAGTCCAGGGCAGGAACTGGCAGTGATGTGCACATAGGTCGCCCAGGAATGAGTCATCTGCTTCTTTAGAGTGGCCCAGTCAAGGACATCTCGAGGGAATACTCACAACAATGGTCTGGGAGTGAGAACTCCGGATATCTGCAATATTTTTATTAAAAAATGCAGATAAGATAGCCTTCCGGACTATCCTAATCACCCCCAAATAAAGTAACTTAATCCCACTGAAGTGTGTTTTCAGGTTCCAGAGTGTTAATTCTAGCCCATGAGGTCCTAAGCAAAAATTTTTAGACAAAAATAAAATACCAGTAATATTTTACTGCTTATGGCTGTTCAAGTTGGTGTCTGAAGCCTTAGTCATTTATTCACTTTCAGTACAGCCTCTCCATTGTCATTTGTGAAGGTGTAAATCTGATGCACTTAGAATCAAGAAATTTAATTTTTAGATTTTGTTTGCTTGCCATACTTGAGTGCAAAATAAAATAAAAAAAAATCAAATCTCTTAACAGCAGTAAGCCAATTTTGTTTCAATCTGACTTCAGTATCCCAACTCTACAAAAAAAGAGAAAACACACACACACACACACACACAAACAGCATAGACGGTATTCAAACCTTTTCAAGAATGGGAGTGATGAAGATCCCTTCTAGGACCAGAGTATTTGCAAAAGATCCATGAGCCTGGCCCTCATTAAGGATCTAACAAAGCAGCACACAACTAGAATCTGATACATCTAGGTATTTTTGTGACTATAACAAAGCATCTCCTAGACTTCTGTTTTGAGTCATTTTGAGACTATAGCTCAAAAAACTAGTTTGGTTCTCACTTCTACGAGGATGAGACAGGAACAGGGTTTTGGGAAGGTTCTTTTGTGGGAAGTAATTAATTAATTTTTGAGACAGGGTCTCACTCTGTCACCCAGGCTGGAGTACAGTGGCATCATCGTAGCGCCTTATAACCTCAAACTCCTGGGCTCAAGCGATCCTCCCTCTTCAGCCTCCTGAGCAGCTGGCACTAGAGGCGTGAGCCACCATGTCTGGCTAAGTTTTTTTATTTTTCATAGAGGTGAGGTCTTGCTATGTTGCCCAGGCTGACGGGTCAAGGTTGAGGAAAAGATAGAATGTGAATAGACCAGCGAGCACCACAGGGGCTGAAGGAAATAATGCTTATATTTGGAATCTTTCTACCTCCATGATCATCTTACTTTCTGGCTCCAACCTTTTTCATCTCCCACCTAGGTCTGTGGAGCTGTCATGTCCCCTGACACCTCCGAGGCCCTCTCTGCTCGCTCTCTCACTAAATGTTCAATGCTCCGACAGTCTTGTTTGATCCTCCCAACCCTCTTCCATAAAAATTCTGATTCCATTCTCTCAGTGTGCTGATCTGAGCTAGTAGTTAGGAAAGCAATCTGATTAAACTCCTTCTGGGAGACACTCTCAGCCACCAGCTCGCAGCCCCCAGGGCCTGCTGTCTTCTTATTCTCTCATTACAGTGCTCAGAGGTTGCATCTTAGAGAGCTGGATATTCACAGGCCTTCAGGAACTGGAACTAAGAAGGGAATGTATAGAAGGAAAAAAGGTCTCAAATGTTTCTGATTTAGTAATTTACTTTAATGTGAAAAAAAATCCCCAATTAAAGGTGTAGCCTGGGGAAGGTGTTTAGGAATGAGGGTGGTACGGAGTACTTGAGCAAGGTGCTGGTAGGTTTTGATCTGCTACCTTGATGAAAATTTTGTCACAGAAAAGAAAAGATATCAGGATAAGCTTTATGATGGATGTTACAAGGGTCATGTGATTTTGACAGTTCCACAGAAGTATTTTCCCTTCTGGGGAGTCCAGGTGGCTCGGGTGCCCCTGCATTACTCTTTTTATGCCCTCCCCCCACCCCACTGAGATAAAATAAGCATTGTCATCTCACCCAACCTTACTGAATCAGATTCTTAGCCAGGGTGGGACAGAGGCTCTAGGGGGCTGGGGGTAGGAATTTTTTAAAGATCCTCCATGTAATTCTAATGACCAGTCAGGTCCGGGCACCACTGTTGAGAATACAAGGGTGCCTCTCGGAACCTAAAGTATGCCACTTACCTGCTCAGAGCCCTACAGAGAAGGGGAGAAGAGCCCCTGTGAGCCCCCCCTGCCCCCCCCACAATGTTCAACTCTGTTTCCAGACCCCTGTCAGCTGGGCCACCCAATTCAGATATCCGAACTTCCACAAAAGCAGGCAATTCCTTTTATAGAAAAAAAGAAAGAAAATACACTTATTGGGACCCTAAATATCAAGCTTCACAAATAGCAAATTTCATTCACTATTTACAATGTCTTTATGCACCATTTGTAGTAGCAGAAACAGGGGCTGAGAGGACTGTATTGTAATTTTGCCAGGTTTCCCCCAAATTAGTCAAAGAGGGGTGTTTGGAATCAGGTGCTGTGAGGAGGGATAGAATTTTGACGTAGGAATTTTTTTGGCTTTTTTTTTTTTGAGACAAGGTCTTGCTCTGTTACCCAGGCTGGAGTGCAGTGGTGTCACCATAGCTCACTGCAACCTCAAACTCCTGGGCTCAAGTGATCCTCCTGCCTCAGCCTCCCAAGTAGCTGGGACTACAGGCACATGCCACCACACCAAGCTAATTTTTTCTATTTTTTTTTGTAGAGACAGGGTCTTGCTCTTGCTCAAGCTGGTCTCGAACTCCTGAGCTCAAGCAATCCTCCCACTTTGGCCTCCCAGAGTGCTGGGATTACAGGCGTGAGCCACCGCACCAGGCCTGTTCTTATTTCTATTGGAGACTTATTTGATAGAAGGAAAGGGTGATTTCCCCCTCCTTTTCCTCTCT
The DNA here is from genome assembly GCA_963575035.1 of Avahi laniger. Lineage (NCBI taxonomy): Eukaryota > Metazoa > Chordata > Mammalia > Primates > Indriidae > Avahi > Avahi laniger. The sequence continues at coordinate 7,943 of CAUYSK010114579.1, forward strand.
GGGAAAAGTCTGGCCTTTTGTGCTGAGATTTAGGACCCTCAGGTGTATGAGCTTTACGAGCTTCGTGTTTCACAAACTATCCTGAAAAAAGCACAACCAGGACTTTTGAGAGCTCTTGACTCTTCAAGAAAAGAAATGGAAGGAGGGAGATGGGAGGGGAGGGAGCACAGAAACGCTGCTGCTTCCCGGATAAGATGGGATCTCAGAGGCTGGAGGGAAGTTTGCACATCTTATAGCCAACTGCACAGAGCAATTCAGAGTTTTCCTCTCCACCTCAGCTGCAAAAGGGCTAGGAATGTGCCACCCTCAGCCACACCTCGGCAGTTGTCCTATCTTAAAACCTGACTCATGAAGAACCACACGGCAAGAGAAAAGGACCTAACATTCACTGCACACCCGTAATGTTCCAAGACCGCTTTCCCCTGGGGCCCCGATCATCCTGACAGCCTTCCCCGGTGTCAGAGCAGATGGCAGCCCTGCCCAGTTTGGTTTTTCTCCTGATCCCCATCCCCCGCTGCTGGCTACTGAGAAGCAGCAAGGGTTGTATTTGTGTCCGGAGCCCTGAGGGGTTGGGGGAATGTCAGCCTGGGAGATCTTAGCTACCTACTCATGGAGTCATCTGCTCACAATTCGTGACCTGTAAAGTGTTTTGTTCTTTATCAAAATAACAAGCAGGATGACAGAAAGAAACCAAACATGAAAGAGCACAAACTGTACGTTCCAGTTATATAAAGGTCAAAAACAGACTAAACCTGCCTGCAGTGACAGAGGATGATACAGCAGTCACCCTTGGCCAGGTATTGACAGGCAGGATACACAAGGAAGCCTTCTACGGGGCTGGAAACTTTCGATCTGGATGGCGATTGCACAGGTGTGTACACGTGTAAGAATTCACTGAGCTGTACACCTCATATTTGTTCACTTTACTGTTACGTAAATGTTACCTCCACAAAAACGAATATATTATAAAAGTAAACAAGCCAATAAACAAACACAATAACCTATGATGACCTGCTATCTCCAGCCTGCTTCTTGCTGGGGCCACTTATCCCCTCTTGCTGACTTAATCCCACCCCAATTCACAAAATGAATCTGGCTCCCCACCCCAAAACTTCACAGGAAATGACAGGAGATGACAGAAGCAGGTGCTTAGGTTCAAATCCCTGCTCTGCCACTTAATGGTTATAACCTTAAGCAGCTTACTTAAATTCTCGATTCCTCAGTTTCCTGATCTGTGTAATAGGCTTAATAATCAGGATTAAACAAGATTAATCCATGAAAATGCACTCAGGAAATATCCAATAGTATTATATGCCAAGCCTGTGGTAAGAACGTTACCAATATTATCTTCTATAATCCCTGCAGCCACCCTCTGATAGACGGTGTTATATATATTTTATAAATGAAGAAACTGAAGCCCCAAAAGGCTAAATTCACCTAAGTTTATATAGTTGGCAAGGGGCAAAATCAGGATTTGAAACTAGATCTGTTTTTTCTTTTCCTGTTAAAGGGCTTCCCTGACGCAAGCCTGGATCCTTTCAACCTCTGCTTCCTCCTACACAGCCCTTGTCCTCAGCCCCCCACATCCCCGCTGCCACTGCCTGCTACTGAGCCTGGGCTTCGGGGCCCACTCTTCTGGGAATAAGCTACTCCTTTGGATTCTGTCTGAGCCCTGAGTGCAGAACAACCAGTCTAAATAACAAGCAACAATTGGCTTCAGATGGTAAACTAAGCTCATAACACATGCACCCTTCCATCCAAATTTTTTTACAATAACATGTGAAAAAGTGTTGTTTTTAAAGACAAAATCCACACAGTACTGGAAAACAGGAAACAGTGCCATTATCAGAACATTTTTGAAATACTTGGTTGATAGAAGTTAAACGAAATCAACATTGACAAGATTGGGGAAAAAAAAACCACCACATCTCCAAATTGGCTGTAGAAAATGAACCAAATAAATAATTAAAATAATGGAAAGATAAGAACAAATCCAGAGGGATTCCAGACTCAAAGTGACATTGACAATAACACAGAAGAGGGCTCTGAAACAACTGTCAGGATAAGTTACTAAAAAGCTGGCAGGAAGAAAGCATCAGTGTTTGACCCAAGGAAAGGCAGAGGGGTGGGAAGTGGGGCACGGGAGGAAGTGTTAGGAGAAGACAAGGCAGCTCTGCAAGGAAGAAAATTCACACCAGAGTGAAACGTGCTGTCCTTTAGCATCATGGCAGGGAAATACAGCACATGTGTGGGCTATTGGTTTTCTGTCACTGCCATAACAAATTACCACAAACTTAGTGGCTTAAACCAACACAAATTTATTGTCTTGAAGTTCTGTAGATCAGAAGTCTGACACAGGTCCTTAAGGGCTGCAGTCAAGGTGTCAGCAGGGCACGCTCCCTTTTGGAGACTTTGGTGAGCCTTTTCCAGCTGCTGACGTCCACCACATTTCTTAGCCCAAGGCCCTCTTCCTCCACCTTCAAAGCCTGCAGCGCTGCATTTCTCAGACCCTTCTTTCCCAATCACGTCTCCCTGACCACAGCTGAGAAATGTTCTCTATTCATAAGCAATCATGTGAGTGGGACCATCTGGATAATCCAAGATAATCTCCTCATCTCAAATTCCTTAAATACATCTGCAAAGTCCCTCTTGGTATGTAAAGGACCATGTTCACAGGTCAGGGGATTATGGACCATTATTCTGCCTACCACGTGTGGTCATTGGCTGCCTAGAAGATAGCCCTGCATCCTGGTTTGGCAGCTGGAGCACTGGCTCTTCCACTGAGACGATGCCCACCAATGCAACAATGACCAAACCAGACTGCTTTTGCAGAGTATCTGCGGCTGTGGCTCCCTGGGCTCCTGCTCGTTTTCCAAGGCTGATTCTTAGTCTTTCTTGTTAATTCTGTGAGCTACCCAAAAGCCTGCTAGTAAATTATTTTTTGTACAAATTAGGCAATGCCAATACCTGCTACTTACAATGAAGAATATTGACTGATAAAAAGTCCTATCTGTCTGCTCCACATCCATTTATCTTTAAGTAAATGCCTCCTGGAGACATTCCCCACCTACCTATATAGAATTTACATCTGATCTTGCATTCTGAGAAGAGGTCTGTTAGATAACACACCCACACAAAAGCAGATGAAACCCATGCCACTTAGCTGTCGTAATCAACCTAGTTCTTCATTTGTAAAAGTAAGGAATAACCCAGGATCACCAAATACTGAGGAAAACTAACAGCCTGAGCATCTTGGAACAAATAGACCTGGCCTGGAAAAAAAAGAGATCAGAATAAAATGTTTACCTTTAAAAAAAAAAAAAAAGTTCATTTGATATACTCAGGAATATTTGAGAATATTTTGCTTACATATTTCTAGAACATTCAGAGAGTAAGAAAGAATTCTTGGAAAATAAAAATCCAATAAGAGGACTTTGTTCACCACTGAATACCAGCATTTAGAATAATGCCTGGAATACAGTAGAAACTCACTAAATATTTGTCGAATGAATGAATGATCAATAGAATTTACACAATTGAAAATAAAATCAATGATCTGAAAGATAAAAGTAAGAAACTCAAAATTTGAAATGAAAAGGACAAAGTAAATGAGAACTATACAAAAGAACTTAAGCAATATGAAGAATTAATACAGGTGATTAAAAATGCATCTAATAGGAGCTCCAGAAGGAAAGTACAGAAACAGTGAAGGGTGTAATCATCAAGGAAAAAATTGAAACTTCCCAGTGCTGAAGAAAGCACAAATTTTAGATTGAAGGGGCCCACTGACAAGTCCTGGTGAAATTTAAGGCACCCACAGATAAAATCATTCTGAAAAATTCCACATAGGAACAAAGGAACAAGAAGCAGATTGGCATCAGACTTCTCATCAATAGTCCTGAATGCTGAAGACCCGAGAGCAATATCTTCAAAACTCTGAGAGGAAAGCGATTTTGAACCTGGAAGTCTATGAGGAGGCAAAATTATATCAAGCGTGAAAGCATTGAAGACATTTTTAAACATATGAGGATGCAGAAGTTTTGCCACAAATATGATAACTATAAAATGATTACAGTCCTCAAAAATGTACTAGAATAAAACAACAATGACAAAAAGTACTCCAAAGAAAATGATAATGTGGGATACAAGAAAGGGGCCGGGAGCCACAGCTGGGTGATATGGCTCACAGCTGTAAGCCTAGCACTTTGGGAGACGGAAGAACAGGGATCACTTGAGGCCAGGAGTTCAAAACCAGCCTGGGTGACATACAGAGACCCCTGTCTCTACAAAACAAACAACAACAACAACGAAAAATTAGCCAGGTGTGGTGGCACATGACTATAGTCCCAGCCACTCAGGAGGCTGAGGCAGGAGGATTGCTTGAGCCCAGGATTCGGAGGTTACAGTGAGTGGTGAACATGCCATTGCACTCTAGAGACAGAGTAAGACCCTGTCTCTAAAGAAGAAGGAGAAGGAGAAGAAGAAGCCGCCAAAAAACAAACAAAGAACAACAATAAAAACAAACCAAAAACCCAAACCAAAAAAAAAAAAAAAGAGTAAAACTTATACTTAACTAAGAACAAAACTAATCTGGTAAAATATAGAGGTTGCAGTGGGAAAAGGAAGAAGTCAGAGAGGGTAAATGTCTCGTTTAATGGAAAAATATTGAAGGATGGCAGACTACCTCACCCCAAAATATGCCACATTGGCATAAGGATTATTTTGAGCTAAAGGCACTGGAAAAACAGCAGATGAAAGATGGGCATTCTAATTTCCCTTTTTCTTCCTGGAAACAGGAAATAAAATTCCCATGTGAAAGATGTCCTCCCTGTACCAGGAGAAAAAAAAAAGCTTTCTTCAACGTGGAGTCATAGCCAAGAGAATTCTATATAAACAGACTTTGCTAAAATAATCCTTATTTTCCTTTAGCCTCCCCACACAGTTTAATTACTTTCTAGCGTTGCCTCTCTTTGTTCCACCCAGTATGCAGGTTTAGCACTTCTTTGGGCCTCCATTTCCTTATGAAGGCTCTATACGAATATTTGTGTGCTTGTCTCCTGTTAATTAATGTCTTACATTGCTTTAATTTCAGGCCCAGCTGAAAAGCCTAAGAGAGCAGAAGTAAAACTTTTCCTCCTCTACAATTTAAAGATAGATTAATTCTAGATGCTGATAGAAAGCATATATAACCATAGGAGTTAAAAATTTAACTTAACCATGTAAATTATTGAAATAGGATACATAACTTTGCCAACCCTTGAAGGAAAACAAATACAACAGGAGAACTTGATCAATCTAACAAAAGACAAGAAAAAGAGAAAAAGTAAATAGCAAAAAAGCAGCCTGAGTGGAAAACATGATATTCAAGATAACAGGAATATATTTAAACACACTAACAATAATAAATATGAATGAATTAGTTTTCCTTATTTAAAAACCTAGTCCTGATTTGGGTTACAAAGAATCCCATTACAGTAATCCTCCCTCATCTGCAGTTTGGCTTTCAGAGATTTCAGTTACCCGTAGTCAACCATATCATGGTCTGAAAATATTACGTGGAAAATTCCAGAAATAAACAATTCATAAGTTGCGTGCTGTTCTGAATAGCATGAAGAAATCTCATGCCATCCCCACCCTCTTTCCTGCCCGGGACATGAATAACCTCTTTGTCCAGTGTATTCACTCTGTAGATACCACATGCCCCTTAGTCGCTCAGGAACCGTCTCGGTTATCAGGTCAACTGTCACCGTATTGCAGTGCTTGTGTCCAAGAAACCCTTATTTTATTTTACAAGATTAATGATGCTGGAAATTCAGATTTTCCAAAGAGAAGTCAGAAAATGCTTCCTCTGAGTGAGAAGGTGAAAGTTCTTGATTTAATAAGGAAAGAAAAAATAGTACGCTGAGGGTGCTAAGATCTACAGTAAGAATGACTCTTCTACCCAAGAAATTGTGAAGAAGGAATAAGAAATTCACACTAGTTTTATTGTTGCACTTCAGGCTGCAAAAGTTACCCCACAGTGCGTGGTAAGTGCTTAGTTAGGATGGAGAAGCATTGCGTATGTGGGTGGAAGACACGAACAGAAACGTGTTCCAGTTGACGGTGGGCAGGCTCAGTACTATCCACGGTTTCAGGTACCCACTAGGGGGTCTTGGAACTTATCCCCCTCCAATAAGGGGGGACTACTCTATATACTGTTTACAAAAGACACCTAAACCATTAAAGCAAAAAAAAAGACTATTTCCAAATGATAAAAGTCATAATTTACTAAGAAAACATGAGAGTCAAGAACTTTTATTCACTCGACGTAGAACTTTCAAAATTCAAAAAACAAAAGATGTTAGAAAAGGCCAGAAGAAATTAAAATTGATCAATCTATTGATCAATTGATCAATGAGAGTGGAAAACTGTAATATGTCTGTTTCAGAAATTGACAGACAAAAAAATGTTTTTTAAATCAGCAAGCATACTTGAGCAATGCATTCAACCACCTTGAAGTAATCAACAGTGTTGTAAAGATCGCAGGCATCTTCATCATGCAAAATTCAACTGTTTTCATCCTACCCCGGCTCTCAGCAGTAGTGGACACCTCTGGTCACCCCCTCCTCCCTGAAACACCCTCTTCACTGGGCTCTGGAGGGTCCACACCCTCCTGACTTCCCTGCTACGCTGTGGGTCCAGTGTGGTGGAGGAGTATCGCGTAGCCCAGGAACTGTCTTCTCTTAGCGCTACACCACCTTCCTAGGTGATCTCACTGGTCCTCAGTCTTTAGTGCCATCCCCTGTAGATAACTCCTGAATGTATTTTTTCAGTCACGAACTCGCCCTGAGCTCCAGATTCCTTTATCTAACCCCACTCGAATATCTAATAAGCATCTCAAATTCAACGTATCTTAAGCTAAACTCCAGTTTCTCTATATACACCCTACAGTTTTTTGTTGTCTCAGATTCCTTTTTGTTCTGGTAAAATGCATATAACAGAACATTTACTATTGTAAATAGTAGCTGGGAGTAAATAGTAGTCCCAGTAGCTGGGACTACAGGTATATGCCACCATGCCCGGCTAATTTTTTCTATATATTTTTAGTTGTCCAGCTAATTTCTTTCTATTTTTTTTAGTAGAAACAGGTTCTCGCTCTTGCTCAGGCTGGTCTCGAACTCCTGACCTCATCATTTTAAAGTGCACAATCTATGGCACTTAGTATATTCACAATGTCGTGCAACCGTCTCCACTGTCTAGCTCCAGAACTGTTTCATCTCCCCCAGTGGCAACTCCACATGCACCACACAGTCGCTTCTCATCGCCCTCTCCCCACCCGAGCCCCTGGCTTCCTGTCTCTATGGATTTGCCCATCTCTATGGATATTTCGTATAAATGGAATCGTTCAGCATGTGGTGTTTTGTGTCTGGTTTCTTACACTTAACATATGCTTTCAAGGTTCATGCGTGTTGTAGCATGTATCAGTATGTCATTCCTTTCCATAGCAGAATAATATTCCATTGTGTGGATATGCCACATTTTGCTTATCCATTCATCTGTTGATGTACATTGGGTCGTTGCCATCGATACTCACCAAAGTCTTTCTTCCCATGGCCCCCGATTCTCCCCGTCCCCAGTCACCCCTACCCCAGTTGGTGGCACCACCGTTGACCCAAGTGTTTAGACCCAAACCTAGGAATCATCCTTGATCCTTCTTCCCTCAGGCCCCACCAACCTCCGACATGCAAACCATCAGCAAGTCCTAACTGTTGTATCACCCAGGTATGTCCCAATTTGGGTCACATTTCACCACTTCCCCAGCTGCCACCTAGTCTGTGCTACCATCACTCTGGCCATAACTCAAGGTCTTTTTGCTCCCCCTTCTTTCCCCTCCAATTCATTTCCTCACAATGTTCAAAATTGTCTTTTAAAGGTATGAGTCAGATCATGCCACACTAGGACTGAAGACTCTGCAACAAGCTTCCCATGACACTGAAATAAAATCTAAACATCTTGCTGCGGTCAATGAGCCAGGATGACCTGGCCCCTGCCTACCTGCCCTCTGAGCATCTCTCCTTCTCTCCACAGTCACACTCCTGGAGCTTCATCCAGGACACACACCTTCCCCTCACACTGCACCGCTGCCTCCTTCTCAAGATGCAGAGAGGCTGCCCTGACTCTCCTATCTGAGACAGAGGCTGGTCTCTTTCTTTCTTTCTTTCTTTTTGAGACAGAGTCTCACTCTGTTGTCCGGGCTAGAGTGCCATGGTGTCAGCCTAGCTCACGGCAACCTCCTGGGCTCAAGTGATCCTCCTGCCTCAGCCTCCTGAGTAGCTGGGACTACAGGTATATGCCACCATGCCCGGCTAATTTTTTCTATATATTTTTAGTTGCCCAGCTAATTTCTTTCTATTTTTTTTAGTAGAAACAGATTCTCGCTCTTGCTCAGGCTGGTCTCGAACTCCTGACCTCAAGCTATCCTCCCACCTTGGCCTCTCAGAGTGCTAGGATTACAGGTGTGAGCCACTGCGCCTGGGCTTTTTCTATCCTCTTAACCTGATAGGGTTTTCCCTCACACAACTTAGAACCATATGAAACTATATTATTATTCTATCTCTTTATTATCTGTCTTCCCCCACAAAAATGTAAGCTCCAAGAAGTAGCATACTTTGCCTTCAGCCAAATCCCCAGGGCCCAGAGAAGTACCTAGTGTATGAGGCATTCAATAAATACTTGCTGCTTGAATACTGAATACAATGTATTATATACACACACAGAAAGAGGACTCTGTGTTCAATAAACAGAACATCCATTCTTTTCAAACATCCTTGAATATTTACTTTTCATTTCACTCTTCAATCATGTTAGTGAGACTATAAATTAGTGTACATTTTCTGGTGAATAATTTGATAATATTTATCTAATTTTAAAATGCAAATATCCTTTGAACCAGCACCATTTATTGAAAAACTCTTCCTTTCCACATTGAATTTCATTGGCATCTTTGTGATAAATTAAGTGATCCTCTGTGTGTAAGACTATTTCTGGACTCTATTACATTCTGTTTATCTATTGTCTACTTGATCACTTTTAATGACAATACAGAGGTTCATATGGACATGAAGAAACTTTCCTTTCCACAATATTATTTTTTTCTACTATTCTATGTCTTGGAACTTGTTACCCTATACAACAATAGATTTAGTAAAGATTTAATACTGTGGTAATGTACAAAATGCTTTTGATTTTGTTAGGAAGATTTCCACCATATTTAGAAGCATATTCTAGGACAATGTCCTCTTGGACCTTGGTGTGTGTCTGTGGGTGGGGAAGAGGGGAGTAATTTTTTTTTTAATTAAAGGAACTACCACTTTACTTTTTATACTGTTATCAAATATTCCTCCCACCACCCCTCCCCCAAAGTTCTGGAAGGTCACTGAAATGATACGCATTGCATAATAATACTGAAAAACGTACCATGTTGTGAATAGCACCCGCTATTGGAAATGAAATACCTTGTAAAATCAACTCTTGGTTTGAGGAGTTGTCACTGTGGTCCACGGCGCTGAAGCAACAGATATCTATGTGGAAAAGTAAATGGAACATGACTCTTAAACTCCTTGTTATGCTAAGGACTCTAGCAGAATAAACTTTCCTATTATGCAAATAAGAAGAGGAGAGTGTCAAGGATCCTCTTCTGATTTAACTGGGCAGCACTGCTTATGTTTATGTCACCTGGGAACGTGGGTGTCAACTACAACATTATCACCAGGGCAACAAATCAACAAGTAAGGCTACCAATCAGAATTACTGGTGCCGTTGAAGGTTATATTTGTACAACATGGCAACAATTTCTAAAATCTCCAGCATCTACAACAATTCTTTGTTCAAATAATAATTCCAATGCTAGATTTACATTAAAGAAAACAGAACAAGCTGGTAGAAGTTGTGAATATCTGTGCAAGACTTCATTTCACACCAGAAACAAGACTGATGTCCTTGTGAGAGTTCACATTTAATACCTTGCTTCATCGGAAGTAAGGCATTACTTTTTAACCAAGTTTTAAGATGTGAAAGGATGTCTCTGTCTTTGTACCTGCCATGGAGAAGACACATTTTTCATCTCTTTATTAGACTTAAAAAAATCATGAAGTTCTGTATTTTCAGAGCCGGCCTCTGATATGTTATTAGATATGTCATTAGTTAGCATTAAAAGTGAACACAGACCTGTGAAATTCAATTTTAGAAATGGAAATGGATTGTTAGGATTTGACTTGATAGTAGGGAACTAGGAACAATTTCTCTTCCATGTTACGAGGAACCAGAGTCAGGCTGACATCAGACTTCTCATTAGCAATGGCTGTGCTATGGTTTTAATGTGTCTCCTCTGAAATTCAGGTGTTGAACCTTAATGGCCAATGTGATGGTATTAAGAGGTGGGACCTTTTAGAGATAATTAGGCCGTGAGGGCTCCTCCCTCATGAATGGGATTAAGGCCCTTATAAAAGAGGCTTCACGAAGGCTTCAGCCCTTTTGCCCTCTACTTTCTGCCACGTGAGGACACAGCATTCCGCCCCTTCGAGGATCCAGTAATACGGTACCATTTTGGAAGCAGAGAGAAACCCTCACCAGACAACCAAACTTTCTGGCACCTTGATCTTGGACTTCTCAGCCTCCAGACTGTGAGAAAATAAATTTCTGTTCTTTATAAATTACCTAGTCTATGGTATTTTGCTATAGTAGCTTTAACGGACTAAGACACACAGATACTAAAACATAATGAAGAAATAGCTGCCAAGTTTGCTGGTAACATGATTATAAACTAGGATACTGTATCCGAACACAATTAAGTGGGAAGGTGGAATAGAGACATTTTCACATGTGCAAGGACTTCAAACAATTACTCCCACATGTCCATTTTGGAGAAGTTGCTTGAAAATATTCTGCAGAAAAACAAGGAGAAAACTAAAAAAGAGGAGGACCAGTGATCCAGGAAACAGTGTAACAAACCCAAAAAGCAGGAAGGGAAGTTCCAATATGACTTGCTGCGTAGTGAGATGAAGAGCAGCCAGCAGAGATTGGAGGAGAATGTGATGTCCTAGGAGAGAGGTCACCAGGAAAAAGAGAGTTCGTGGAGGAGGGGAATGGCAACAAGCGATAGAATAAGTAATAAAATGAAATGTCTGGGAAAAAGCTGAAAACATTATAAAGACAAATGGTACAAGAGACCAAAAAAACAAAAAGATCTGGTCATAGTGGCTCATGCCTATAATTCCAGTACTTTGGGAGGCCGAGGCAGAAGGATCACTAGAGGCAGGAGTTCAAGACTAGCCTGGGCAACATAGCAAGACCCTGTCTCTACAAAAAATAAAAAAGTTAGCTGGGCACAGTGGCATGTGCCTATAGAGCCAACTACTTGGGAGGCTGAGGCAGGTGGATCACTTGAGCCCAGGATCACTTGATGCCTCTTTACTCCAACCTGGATGATAAAGTGAGATCCTATCTCTGGAAAAAAGAAAAAAAAAAAAGGCAAATGGAAATACCAGAAAAAGCCTACACAAATTAAAACAGGAAATGAAAGCAGATAGAAGTGAAAGCAGAGGATGCCCCAATGTAAACAGAGACCTGTCCTCCAGGAGAAAAAATTTAGTGTTAGAATGTAGTGGCCCATGAAAGTGAACAGATGAAGTCTGTGTAGGCTATGAAGGCCTTCTAAACTGGCTCAAAGATTTGTACCCACAGTCTGACAAGCACCAGACAGCCATGTCCGGCTCTTGAGAAGACCGTGTAAAGATAAAGGCAGAATCTTAGTACTGTTAGCCAGGCAGAAGGGCAGGCAGGAAGCCAAAGGATACATCTGTTGCAATTTTCCAGGCATGAGGTGGAGGAATAAACCTTCATAGGGAGAAGAGAGCACCTGAGGGAGGCATTTCAAAGGAGGACTCTACAGGACTCAGGTATGACGACGGGATAAAGGGGAGGGGATGGTTCCAAGGTTTTCTGGTTTGTGAACAGGAAAAATGGTGAAGGCTTTTATCTAGTGTTGCTGCTCTTTTATCATTACACACATATTCTCTCCTTTTCCTCTTCCTCCCCCAAGTTGATTTTAAGCTCCTTGAGGCAGAGACTAAAGCCTGTGTTTGCGGCCTTGACACCAGCCCTGGGTCCGACAACAGTAGGCAGTCAGCGGATGTTTTTGGTGGTTGTTGTTGGTGGTGGTGATGATGATAATGTTTCAATACTTTAAAGATGGGAAAACTGGAAAGAGGAGTGATTTGGGACATAAAATAATGATGAGGGACGTAGAGCTAAGAGAGACAAAATCTCCTATTGGAAGCTGGAAGAAAATACTTTTTGAAAGATTGCTGTTACTTCTTCTTTAATGAAATTCCTATTTTATTTTTCCTTTCTTTAGCATCTTTTACTTAGCACCGCTTATATCTGTGTAGAATTAAAACCAAGCAGTATTGGGAGATCTAAATACAGTTGAGGAAAATCACTTCCAAATTATATTGTCAAAATCCTTTCAACTGAAAACACATTTTAGGTAGTCGAGCTACTTAAACAAGACCTGGCCTAGGAGTGTGGACACTTTATGTCTTTTTTCGTTCTTATTTCTGAAGACAGAAAAAATTGTTATTTTCAAAGAAAGCACTAGGTGGCACTTGTGATGTATTCAATAGTTGTCCCTGATCCTTTTTGGGAAAGGTTTGGTAAGAAAAAAAAAATGCAATAAATATTAAAACAGGAAAATCATCATTACAATAATGAAGATCAGTATCTTCTGATTGTGTTTACTATGTTACTTATGTATGAGCAGTATCTTTATGCAGTGTTTGCATTTAAAATCTGGGCTTCACTTTCATTATAAAAACTGTAAGATGGGAACCAACGTTTCTATAATATGCGAAAACCCTACATCACTAAAATAATCAATATAAAAGTAATGTTTGATATGCAAAAAGATGGACTACAAGTGTTCTTTTAAATAGTTCCCCGGCTCCATTTAGACAGTTTCAATTTGTACAAACAGATTACAGAATAAGTTTTTCAAGGTCCATCCATTGTGTAAAACAAAATAAATAATCATTAATTTAAAATAAGACACTGCAAGTTTTGAGTGATATTAACCGAAAGGAAAAAAGAAAGAAAGAAAGAAAGGAAGAAAGAAAGAAAGAAAGAAAGAAAGAAAGAAAGAAGGAAGAGAGACAGAGAGAAAGAAAGATTAAAGCAGATGTGTCAGGTTTTTTTTTTAACCACCTTTAAAGTAATAGTGTAAAGACTTTGTCTTTTCTGTTGGTTCATGCTCCCACTTTATTTTATTTATTTATTTATTTATTTATTTATTTATTTATTTTTCTAGAGATGGGGTCTCACTATGTTGCCCAGGCTGGTCTCAAACTCCTGGCTTCAAGTGATCCTCCCACCTCAGCCTCCCAAAGTGTTAGAATTACAGGCATGAGCCACCATGCACAACCCATGGTCCCAATTTAACTAGAGAGATTGCAAGTTTGTTTTGTTTTTTTTTCCTGAGGAGTGGTGGAGTTGGGGGGAGGGGGTCTTCCTATGTTGCCCAGGTTAGTCTCAAAGCTCAGAGCTCAAGCAACCCTTGTGCCTCAGCCTCCTGGCTGGCTGATTGCAAGATTTTAACAGAAATTCAGGTTGAGAAGGTACTATTTAAAGTAGAAAATATTGTTGCCAAATACCATGGCAACAACTGTAGCCTGTGGACCCTCTCACATCTTGCATCTTTCCTCTACCTATTGTCTAGCCTTCGCAGTAACTATTTTATGGATTACATTCTTAGGGCTGCATCTCACTTTTCTGCCCATGTTCTCCCTTTGTCTCATTTTTGTTCCTTATTTTAAATGTGCTTTTTCTTACTGTACCTTTGTAGGATAACTGAACACAATAAAATCCTTTTGGAACAAGATGGGTTATAAATAAATTAATAATGATGCTAATATACTGTCTTGTAATTGCACTAATTTGTGGGTTTGGATGAAATTGACATTTTGAAGGTAGTATCTCATGTAGCAGTAAACGCAGCATGTCAGAACTCAGAGCTAAATATGCAAAACAGCGACAGTGCTGAAAAAAATCTTAGATCTCGGTGTAACGGTTGGATTCTTTGAATGCAATGATAGAAATGGATTCTGGCTAACTTAAGCAAAAAGGGAGTTTAACAAAGTGCTAGCCAGGAACTCAGGGGATAGAAGGGAGACTGGAGAACCAAGTCAGGACACAAGACAGGAATGAGGGCAGCTCCTGGAGTCCAGGCGGCATGAACAACTTAAGGATCTATCTGGGTACTTCTGCTGCAATATATGCATTCCAGTGTTTTCTCATCCCTGTGTGCCTCTGGTCAAGATTAAAGTTCCAAGAGCCAAGATTGCTAAATATTTTTTGTGCGTTCACAGATTTACAGTGCTAAAAATATGCGAAATTCAGTATGTGACAAAATCTGTGTTTTGAGTGGTTGTAAAATACAAAGTAATATAAATTTGGAAAACAAAGCATCAGGAGACAACAGGGGTCCAGCTGTCTTTCCTTGGGTCACATGTCGCTCCTTGGTTGCAGTGGCATGAGAATATTGATGTATATCCCCACCAAGACTGCCACAAAGGAGTGAGGTAATTACCCAATAGGAAATTGAGGTGCTCTTGGGAAGGGAGAATGGTTGCTGGCCACCCAAAAACAATTTATGTGCACCACACTACAGCAAGAGTAGGTTGTGAATTTCTGCATCGTGCTGTAAAGCTAAGCAGTGTCCCTCCAAAATGCATGTCAATGCAGAACCTCAGAATGGGATCTTGTTTGAAAATGGAGTTACTGCAGATGTTATTAGCTAAGGATCAAGAGGAGACCTTACTGGGTTAGGGTGGACCCTAAATCTAAAGAGTGTCTTTGTAAGAGTCAGAACACGACGCACAGAGACACAAAGAGAAGAAGGTGATGTGACGATGGAGGCAGAGACTGGAGCAATGCATCTATAAGCCAAGGAACCCCAAGGATTGCTAGCAACCACCAGAAGCTAAGACAGCGTGGGATGGCGCTCACTTTGGCAGCACATACACTAAAACTGGAATGATACAGAGAAGATGAGCATGGCCCCTGCACAAGGATGACACGCGAATTCTTGAAGTGTTCCATATTTTTACGTGTATAATGCACACTATCTGGGGGATGGGCACAGCACAAAAATAATTTATGTGACCGATCATTTGTAATATTCTGAAATAATTAATAATTAATTGATTTTTTAAAAGAGAGCGAGCATGGGATGGTTTCTCCCTCAGGACCTCCAGAAGTAACTAACATTGCCCACACTTTGATTTTGGACTTCTGGCCTTCTGAATGGTGACAGAAAAATTTCTGTTGCTTTAAGCTATTGACTTTGTGGTACTTTGTTATAGCAGCCCTGGGATACTAATGTAACCTCTAAGAGCAGTTTCTTTGTGCAAAACCCTAAGTAGTAAGACCATGAAAGTAAGTACATAATAAATGCATTTTTATGACAGTGAATAAAAATTTTCTTTTTTATTTCAAAAGGAAATAAATCTACGAATAGGTTGGTTCCTTTATTCCACAAAGAGCTATTGCGTGCTTCTCATGCACCGGGATGTGCTAGAAACTGGAAATACAGGGGTGGACAAATGAGACAGAATCACTGCTCTCGAGGACTCACATCCAGAGGGGTAATAGTTAAGAACTTGCGTCTGGGTTAAGATCAGGGCCATGGAGAAAGTGGAGCTGGAGGGCGTGATCTACAGCGGTGATCCCCAACCCTCAGACCAAGGCCTGGACCGGTCTGAGGCCTGTCAGGAAGTGGGCCACGCATCACCACCTGAACTCTGCCCTCCCTCCTTCCCGCCGGC
>CAUYSK010114582.1:0-12526 GCA_963575035.1 Avahi laniger
GCCTATAATCCTAGCACTCTGGGAGGCCGAGGCGGGCGGATTGTTCTGAGCTCAGGAGTTCGAGACCAGCCTGAGCAAGAGCGAGATCCCATCTCTACCAAAAATAGAAAGAAATTAATTGGACAGCTAAAAATATATATACAAAAAATTAGCCGGGCATGGTGGCGCGTCGCGTGCCTGTAGTCCCAGCTACTCTGGAGGTGAGACAGTAGGATTGCTGGAGCCCAGGAGTTTGAGGTTGCTTTGAGCTAGGCTGACGCCACGGCACTCGCTCCAGGCTAGAGAGTGAGACTTTGTCTCAAAAAAAAAAAAAAAAATACAATTGTACTGGGAAACCTCACTGGAAAGCAAGTGTCAATTGTCAATTTATGTCAAGAACCTTATAAGTGTATTATATTTTTCCACAGTCATTCAACTTCTTGAAATCTAAACTAAAGAAATTCTAAATTCAGAGAAAGCTTTGTATATAAAAACACCATAGTAGAATTTGCACTATACCGGGAAAAAACAACCTAAGTATCCAATAAAGAGAAAGTTAAAATGTAAGTTTATGCTAAATACACTCAATGCAGCTGTGGGAGACCAGAATACCAGAATAGGCCACCCCAAATACAAAGTCAGTTAAGCAGCAGCAGGAGAGCTCTCTGCCTTCCCTTTATCTACCTAAAGGCAGGACATGATTTACAAACACAAAGGGGATGATGCCCAACCCCCCACCCCCGCCCCGCCTCCAGCCCCGTAGGAGGAATACAAGTTAACCACTATTAACCACCAAAGACAACTGAAGAATCATCTGTTATCTGGGCCTAGGATGGTACCAGAGGAATCTACATTAACCAGCTTTGCTAACTAGCCAATATCTGTTAGTTATTTGCCTTCCTCCAAGTTGCTGCCCCTAAAGACTCAAAAGTCTTTTTCCTTTGTTTTGTCACTGCTCTAAAAATTTCCTGTTCTTCATTGAAGATGCTATATAAGCTGCAATTCAAAGTCGCCTCTTTGAAAACCACTCATTGACTGTGTCTCCCATGTATATGTGAAATATACATGTTAATAAACTTCTGTTAAATTTTCTCTTGATAATCTGAGAACATGGCAAACATAGCATCCATTCCAACTAAGAATCTACGGGAGTTATTCTTACCCTACACAGCCATTAAAATGAGTTTTGCAAAAGTTTGTATTACAACATTACATCATGAAATTTCTCTTGTTAAGTGAAAAAAGCAGAAGTAAAAAAATATATACCTAAAGGACACAATTCAGTAAAATTTCATTTCCTTAGGACTAAAAATCATCTTGATAAACCACAGGAGGGGAACAATGTCACCTTGGATGTCAACTTAAGGCAGGCAGGCCTGTGTTTGACTTTGTTTTGTTCCACAACTTAAGGAATGTCCTATATGGATCATAGAAGGCGTATTTCTCAAAGTTAGGAAGGACATAAAACTCTAGAAACAGCTAATAGATAAAAGGGAAGCTTTAAGAAAACTGAGATAGCAAGGAAAAAAAAGATAATCTACTTAACATTTGTACCATGATTGATGTCTGGCATTGAGTATTAACACAAAAAAGGAAGCTCTCTCCAACGGCACCCTGGGTAGCCAAGGCCCTGTGTGCTGAGCTCCAGCGTAGCCATGAACATCTCCCTGAGGATGACTTAGGACCTATGTCGTTTTCATCTTTATACCCTCAGCACCTAGCACAGGCATTCAGTGCTGCTCATGAAAGAATTCTAGAAGATGTGGAAGAACTAGTAATGAGATGAAGTGTACGTGAAGTTCTGCATCATGCAAGTTCAAAGAGTCAAAGCACAAGGAAGAAAGTAGGTGGACCTGGTTTAATTGTGGCTTACCTCACAAAAAGAAAATTATGGACTTAAACGGGCTCTGTGTGAATCAGCTATGTGCCATGCCTGCAACAATACAAGCACAGCATCTAGAATCTATATCAAAAAAGATAACTTGTTTTTTGGTCTTCTAGTCTAGTTATATAATCCTGAGATTAATATTTCAGCTCTGGGTAGCAACCTAATATTCACGTAAAAACCAAGGACCTGGTATCTAGAAGAGATGGCATATAATAGCTGAGAAGTTACTTCATTAAAAATCAGAGGCTGAGGGTAGAAACCAGAGATAGCTGAACTCCAGTCTAATACATTTCTGGAATGCATAATAATATGTTCCAAATATGTCATAGGTTGTCCTGTGAGCCAGTGAGTCCCTGACAGAAGTTTTCAAAGGGAGGCACAGTTGAAATAGATGATTAAGTAAGGCCTTTCTAACCTAACATGCTTTTATTCCAGATGCCTTTTCAGAAAGGCATTGGTTCCTTAGCATTTGCCTATTTAAATGGTTTCTGCTTTTATAAAAGATACATAAGTATGAGTGTGTGAGTGTGTGTGTGTGTGTATATGTATGTGTGTTTTTAACGGGTGGGCCTCCCTTAGCTGTCATTCAAATCACTGGCACAAATAGAGAGAGTGCACCCCCAGAGTGTGGCAGAGGAACAGGGTGGAGGGTAAGGCCTAGAAGGGAGCCTAAGGGACAGGGCAGGTTTCTGTTATGTGAACAGAGATATATCTGGTTTCTTAAATGGAGGATGCATACTTTACATGCATACCAAAGTATCTTGAAAGCTTACAGAGTACTTCCTATATTATTTGTGAGGTTGACGGAAAAGTCAATGAGAAAAACATTTAAAAGGGGGATGGGGAGGAAGGTGTGAATGTGACTATTATTCACATGACATGGAGTTTGTAGCTTTTGATAGTAATAATCCATTCCATGTACATGAACATACAGTCATGGTTCCATTATTCACTATGACAGGCAGTTAATTCAAACATATTTTCAAATACTCAAAAAATTAAAAACAAAGTATCTTTTGTGCTGTTGATAATTGTCACCAGTTTTCTTAAGTTGCCAATATGGTGCAGTAGCCCTCCCTTATCCCAGGGAATACATTCCAAAACCCCCAGTGGATGCCTGAATCCTCAGATAGTACCAAATCTATATACACTATATGTTTTTCCCTACATATACATATCTATGATAAAGTTTTATTTATGAAGCAGGCAGAGTAAGAGATTAACGAAAACTAAATAATAAAATAGAACAATTATAACAATATACTATATAAAAATTATATGAATGTAGTCTTTCCCTCTCTCTCTCTCTCAAAGTATCTTTTGCTAATACTTTGGGACCACGGTTGACCCTAGGTAACTGAAACCTTAGAAAGTGAAGCCAAGGATGCGGGACTGCTTGCTGTACAATGCTGTGTCATCTATAAACACTACCTCTGAAAATACTATGCATTCTGTTATTCAGTTGTTCTTTTAAAAGTATCCATTTTTAGAAATTAGAAATGAATACTAGAGAAAACAGTTCTCTCTTGCTGAGCTAGTAGACAACTTTAATCTAAGCTCTGTGTTCACTGTGGTCCCTTTTTGCCTTGTCTGCCTGGAAGTCAGAGCCCAGTCTATCTGTTCACTTAAAAGTTCCCTCCACCCGAGGCTCTCAGTTGCCCTCTGTGCTAGTGCCTTCTTCTTGCCTTGTATTATAAAGCTCCTATTCTCCTCATGTTCATAGTTGCAAGGTGGCTGCATTTTTTAATTGTAAATTATCTAGAATACTTTTGGGAAAAGGAGGGGATAAATGTTAAATGAAAAAATTATACCAAGAAATAGACTGACATACAAAATTCGGAAATAGTAATATCTTGATGATGGTCATGTAATTTGAGGGAAAAATATAAACTATATTTTTCTTGTAGTGGGGGTAGGCTTATGGCAAATGGGAAATCTGTGTGTCATATACGATGTGCCTCGTGAGTTCACCTAAATTATCTAAAGGTCGAGGGAACATAACATGTCAACCATATTTGGAGACCTCATTAGTTCTGTGCCTCTCCCTACTCGAGTCATCTAATGTTCACATACTATCATCTAACTACATAGCATTGTATTGAGCTAACTAAAAATGAAAATCCAGATTTATACAAAAGATAAATTAGGGGTATTTGTTGCATCACAATATTGGCAAAGATAGTTTAAATAACAAGGTCCTCTAATATAGAATTAAATAATGTTTAGGGTGGTATCTTTTTATTAGTGACTGCCAGTATCTTATTGCTATAAGTAGCTTTAAAATGTCAGCAGTCAAGTACTGGGTGACTGACTATCCCAGTTTGCCTGCAAAAGGCCTGATTTATACCTTCCTGATGTTCCAATATAATTATAAATAAGCCTCCTCTCCCTCTACAATCCTCCTAATCAAGACCATAAATTATACAATCAGTCCCTTTAGTCCTTCAACTGATGATTCTTGGTCTTGTGGAATGAAGATTAGCAACTGGACGACTTCTTCACCAGGCTGACCCAGGCTGTGAGCAGGAACAGTATTGGCTTCACAATGTCAAATTGGTCATGAGGTGCCTTATAATATTAGCTCAACAGGTCCCTGAAATCTACTGTCCCTAAAGCTATATAATTAAAAGTTTAGAGCTCTTGGGATAACTTTGGTGGTTTGATGCCTTGGCTTTAGATTAGTTTCATCACTTGTTTAATTATCTTAACAAAAACAGCACTTCAACCATAAAAATAAACAAAAATCTACAAATCACCTAATGACAAATAGTATTTATCTTTTCCCCCTCAACCCTTTGGTCTCCCTGAATTCTCCTTTTAAATAATACATACACATTTAAGCAAAATATTCTTATGTGGGATTTTAAAAATTAAAAATCAACTATAAATTATGTCTACATATTCTCTTTCTTCTAATTGGTAAAACTAAGAATCATGACATATAAGAAAGAAACTCTTAGAAGAGTTTTACTCTACTTTGGCCTTAAAGATGAAACTACTAATTAAAAGAAAAATCATCATCCTTATTTTGTACTTATCACAACTTCTTCCTTAATATTTGTATTTAAAAGTAACTCCAAACTAGGGATAATTTTTGAATAAAAAAGAAGAAACTAAACAAACATACTATCCAAATGCCATATGTGATCTGTGATTGAATCCTAGTATAAAAACAGAAAAATCACCAAACAAAAATAAACAATGAAAGACAAGATAATCATGGGGCAACTGGAGAAATCGGGATATAAACTGGAGATTAGGTAAGATTATGGCATTCCTATTAATTTTCTTAGGTGTGGGGAAGGACATGGGTACCCTAATTCTTTCAACTTTTCTGTTGTTTGAACTTTTTCAACAGAATTTTTTCATTATAATTCAAATGATAAATAAATTAGATTATACTTTTACAAAACCATTTCCTGTAGGGTTCATTTAAATAGCAAGTACAAGTGTATTTGAAATGATAAATTTGCAAAATTAAATTACAGATAACTTCAGGAACTCTTGTATTATCTAGTTTATTTATATTAATATTTCTGTCTTCTCTTACAAATTTCCTTTTGCCGCAAAATGACCTTCATTCTAAATGTGGCTGTTTACTTAAAAGTCACCACTGCAGTTAGCTCCATAGGTCTACAGAAAATAGTTTAACTCAAAACTAAAACAGCTGCTTGAAGAACTAGAAGCAAACAAAACCATTGACGTTCACTGGTGATACTTTCTTGTGCCAAGGCTATCCCAAGGTCATCTAGACCATCAAACTGCATCCAGCAAGCCTGAGTTCAAATGCAAAGAAAAGCTACTTCACAGCTCTCACAGTTACCTATTTTATGGCAAACAACCACCCCAACAATTCTCAAAAAAGGTTTTAGCCATAGCTAAAACATTCATGGCTCAGGGTGAAGATATAATATGTAAAACACTTCTAAGTAACCTAGTCTATTACAAGTCCTTGGAAAACCACTCTAATGGAAGATAATTTGTCCGAAAGGGCAAAATTTTGATTTGATTTCAGATTATGACTTTTTTAAAAGTCTGTATTCAAAGACTATGTGTTAGAATAGCTACTTTTAAATGGACAAGTAGCCTACAAAAGCATCTCAACCAAACTCTTACAATAAATCTCCCAAATTAATAAAATACCTAAAAAATGCAAATCACATCAAACCAGTGTACTTGCCTCTCTTTCAGCTTCTTTCAATATAGCTTCTTTCTCCTTTACTCGCTGCACAAACATCTGCTTCATTTCTTCTTCCTTCCTCTGACGTTCACCATGGAATTCATGTCTTTTGGCTTCGTAGGTCTCTTGAAGACTAAAATAGGTTTGTGTTACTTTTCTGTTAAAAGATGATGTAATAAACTTGCAAAAATACAGTAAGTCCTCATTTAACATCCTCAATAGGTTCTTGGAAACTGTAGCTTTAAGCAAATGAATGAAACCAGTTTTCCCATAAGCTAATTGATATAAACAAGAATTAAGTTCCTGTCTGTCATGAAAACACCACCAAACTTCTGAATAAAGACCCAAAACACTTCTAATATTAAACACTGAAAACATTTTCTTGCTATACTACTCTCTAGCATAAAAGTAGCTTGCTGTCATGAATCTTTAATGCCAGCAAATACCATTGTTGCAAATCTCAGTGACTTAAAGTTAAAGAGGAAGAAAAAAATTCTCAGATGCTCATCAAGAAAAGTCCTTAAGTTTTCACTTGGGACCTGTTTAGTTGTATTTCATGTACAGTTCTAACAAGCCTGGTGAACTTTTTCCAAGTGTACCGTGAACTGTATAAAGTAAGTTAACTATTTATTTCTTAAGAGATGCAAAGACATAAAATGTTAAACCCTTAAGCAACTCTAAAATCTAAATCTTCTTTTCAAAGCTATAGGTCCCATACTTCAATGACAGTAATTTCATACCGAAATGCCAAAGGTGATTATGGGAAAGAGATTAGTTATGTTAATCTGAAATTATTAAATTTGAGGATTTAAAAAGTTTTATAAAACCATGTTTCAAATGGTTTAAATAATTAATATAAAAATATTAAGATCAGTTAATTAAAACTGTAAGAGTCTAATGCCACTTACTTAAGTGGATCTCTTGATAAGCACTTGATCAGTGTTGGTAGATTAGGATACCAACTATGATTCAGCAGAACCATTCAACAAATGTAAATGGAAAAACAAACTGAAGGTCTGGCAAAGAGGGGGGCTGGGAAGTACACAGAAATAAAGGTCACCCTGACAGGTTCATGTAACTTTTTTTATTGCTAGATAGTTATAATATTGAGAGACAGTTTACATGCCAACCAAATTATAGTGACTGCCAAATTAAATGGGAAACTTTCCTCAGAAAACAGAATGTAACTTTTCAAAACTATAAAAAACAAAAGCTTCCTAATACACTAGGCTATAATGAACTACAGAAGTCTTATCAAATCATTTATTTATAAATGAGAAAGCACCAGAAGAGACACTTTGCCTCAACTTGACTCAAGAAGACCAGAAATTCAGCAAATGTCTCTGCTCTGAAGGAGAACAGGCCGGAAGGGGAGAGCCTCCCAGCATAAACCTAGCTGCTCCTTTCTAGCTGGTTCTCTGCAAGCAGCTTCTAGCCACTGTTCCGACCCAACTGGAGCCTGGCCTAAACTGAAGAACCTCCCTTTCTACTTTCCCACTTCTCATCTGAGCAGTGAGAAGATGTTTCTCAAACTGAAGAAATGCTCTGTAAGCGGATGTGATGGGCAACCTATGATTCCAGACTGCCCACCAATTGTCCATCTCCTCTTGTTCCATTGTCTCAATTATCTTTTGGGGAGCTACCTCTCCCCCATGGGACACAGCCTGGTGGGACAATTAATCAGGTTCATGCCCACTGACAATCAAGAGATGGCAACATGACCTAAGTTAGGCCTACTGGATACTTCTTCACTGGACTATGAATTGTGAGCAGTGGATAAAGAAGGCTGGCAATGGTTTCAGTTCATTCCTTCCATTCCCAGAGCTAGAACGAAACTGGTTTCTACCTGTTGTAAGCCTTCCCGGTGAATCTGTAAGTCCTAGCCTATGTAGCCCTCTAACCACTGGCCTTTTTAATTGAACTACAGAGTGGTCTTCATTATTTTCAAACAACTGTAAAGAAGTGCCTCTGTACCTGTACAGCACAGACCTCGGCCTCAACTTCAACACAGCAGCATGCTCCCTCTTTCTCGACACCCTCTTCACTCGCTTCTAAGACATGACACTACTGGCTTTCCTCCTCCTCCACCCAACTCTTCTCAATGTGTCCTCCCTGTACCTTCAGCTGACAAACACTAGAGTGACTCCAGGCTATTGCCCAGGCACCTTTCTTTCCAGATGGGTTTCTCTCTCCAGGGAGTCTTGACCTTGCTCATATTTTCAATAAACCATCTACATGCCTATGACTCTAGTGTTTTCCTTTGGCTCAGCACTTCTCTTGAGATCCAGATAAAATTTTTTTTTTCTTTTTTTTTGAGACAGAGTCTCACGTGTTGCCTGGGCTAGAGTGCCATGGTGTCATCATAGCTCACAGCAACCTCAAACTCCTGGACTCGAGCAATCCTTCTGCCTCAGCCTCTCGAGTAGCTGGGAGTACAGGCATGCACCACCATGCCCGGCTAATTTTTTCTATACATTTTTAGTTGTCTGATTAATTTCTTACCATTTGTAGTAGAGACGGGGTCTCGCTCTTGTTCAGGCTGGTTTCGAACTCCTGAGCTCAAACAATCTGCCTGCCTCAGCCTCCCAGAGTGCTAGGATTACAGACGCGAGCCACCACGCCTGGCCCAGATCCAGGTAAATTTAAGTGCTTACTTGACACTGTCACTTGAATGTTTCAGAGAAACTCAAAGTCAACAGGTCCCAAGCAGAGCTTATGATCTCCATCATGCCTACCCCTAACGGACTAAGAAAAAAGCTAGTCCTCCTTTAGCAACCCCCTGTCTTGATGAATGCAGTGACCATTTACCTAGCCATGAAACCGTAAGTCTAGGAGATCAGAAATCTCTTTCTAGTCGCCTGCTTTTTTATCTGCTTATATACAATCAACTATTAAACTCTTCCAATTTCACCTTCTAGACATCTCTCAAATATGTCCAGCTCTCTTTATTTTCATTGTTATCACTTTAGTCCAAGAAATACTCTCCTAAGCATCTTTGCGCACCCCTTAAATACCTTCTTCACACTGGAGCTAAGAGTAAATTTTAAAATTCAAATATGGTAATCACTTCTAAAATGACTCTGCCTTCCCCTTAGGACAATGACCAAATCCTCACCAGGACCCCCATGGCTCCTGCCCCCCTGCTCTCTCAATCTCATGCTAGTCCAGTCCTGGCCCCCTGGAACTCCAGCACACTCATCTCTTCCCAGTGGATGCCATTCTCCCTCCGTGTTCTGAGCCTTTGCATGTGTCTTGCTTTGTATTTCCCAAGTTATTACAGCTTACAATAGTCACTGCCTCAAAGGAGTCTTTCCTAATTTTCCAGCTTAAATCAGGCCCCCCCATTATACACCGTCTACTTCTGTAGTGCACATATCTTAGCTATAATTTACTGTGAAATAGGTGTTTAATTTGGGGGTCTCTCTTACAAGAATGTAAACTCCATGAAAGACAATATTAAATCCCCAGCACTTAGCCCAGAGACTTGCAAATAGTAAACATTTAAAAAATAGTTAGAATTTTACCTAGTATTATTCACTGTTGACTCCCAAAGTACTCATCAGCCTTACCTTCCCCTTAAGCTCTGGAAACATCTATGTAATAATCTACTCGAATTCTTCACTTTAATATTTAATAAGCAGCTTAAATTTAACGTTTCCAAAACCTCTCAATTTCCAACCCCATCCTTTCCCATCCTGCTCTTGTCAATAAAAATCACCACCAGTCACCCCATTTAGCAGGTCAAAATAGTGACTCAAATGATCCTTGATTTCTCTTTCCTTTAAATCCCATATAGAGGAGTCCTATTGATGCTAACTTCAAATACATACCCTAAATATACTTCTCACCCCTCCATCACTGGCGCCCTTGTCCACACCTCTACCTTCTCAGGCCTGCACTACTGTGGCAGGCTCCTAACTTGATCTCCCCACCTCCACACCCTCTTCTCCACATAGACCCAGAGTGTCCTCCTCCCACCCCCACAGCAGAAGCTCTACAAAGACAAGATCTGGTTTGACCCCACAGAGCATAGATACCCAGTGACTAGCATCATGCCCAACAGATGGTAGACAAATAACAATTATTTGCTGAATGACTGAAAATTTTGAAATGTAGATTCCTAGGCTCTATCCTTGGGAATTTTGACCCTGCATTTCTTAATCATCTGCAGGTGACTGATGATGGATCCACCAGGCAACCTGGACCCCTCTCCTGGAGAGGACTTCAGAGCTGTTCTCTTACTCTTGCTCAGGATCCTTGCCTCCTCAGTGCAGAGACCTCTGAATTACCCCGAAACATGGAAGAAATGAGAAGTGAAGCCTCCTCTGGGAAACATTAGGGAAGTCAAACTCTCATGGTTAATCTTTAGTGAAGATAATATAATGAAAAAAAATTGTTTCACTGGAATGATTGGCCCACAACCAGAGCACAGCATGCCTGAATTTGGTGGTGGTGGTGGTGGGGGTAGGGGGTAAGTACATACAATTCTTAATTTACTACGCTACCGGAAACTAAAACACTAATTAAATACATAGATTAAAAAATTTAAAAATTCAACTTCATTTATGATTAAGTCTTCCAAAAGGTCATACGAAATAGCAGCACTGATTTGATGCACTCTTCCTCCTTCCATCTGTGTTTACTCTGGGGTAAGTTCTAACAGCCAGGGAAAATGCTGAAATGCAAACAATGCAGTGGAAAAGGAATCCTCAGTCTCATAACAGTGTTTAAAATAGCCTTTGCTCCAAGGATATCATGCTTTTCTCCATGCAAACACTGTTCTGGAACGCTATGTCAAATCAGATTTGCAGTAGTACATTAAGGACTACAGTTTCATGTGTACATGTCTTAATAAAAAAAAGAAAGTCAGGGATATAGCATCACAGAAAATTACTAAGGAAGTTTATAACAACATTTAATGCCCTATATCATAGAGCAAGAAGGTCTTCAGGTTCTTCAATTCTTATAATGATGCTGTAATATTGTTAGAAATAATTTAATCTCTGGCTCCCTATGAGTACTCTCCATTCTTCCTTTACAAGTTTCACTCACTCCAAAACTTTCACAGGAGAAGAACCAACAGATAGTATTTTAGTTTATTTAATATGATTTGTGCTCCAACTTTCTTTTATGATAACAGTTAAATATAATTTCATCTGTCTCAGATAAATACAAAAATAAATCCAAATAATGAGGGCTTTTTCCTTCAAGTATTCATGTCAACATGTACTGAAACAGGAGACTTTTGCCATATGTTCTTCCTTCTATATAGCTCCTTCTGAGTCAGACAGCACTGCAAAGGTAAGACCCTTCAAAAGCAAGGAGATGTCAAGTGATTCAAGAAGCACAATAACTAGTCATTATCAAATAATTCTATTTCATGGTTTTGGGAAATTTCTGAAAAACACATTCCCCCAAATCCTGGCTATACAAAAACATGCAGTCCTCTCTAACTTCCTCTTTGGTTGGCTTCCCAAGAACCCTCCTCACCTGACAGGCTTGTTCTCTGGGCCCACATCTGAGAAGCCCATTTCCTCTAGCTTGCAACGTCTGTAGAGCTCGTAGTGCCGAGTGTGGGTCTGCTCGCGCAGGTCCTCCATGTTTGTGCAAATGAGCATCTCCCGCAGCTTTACGAAGTCACAGTGGTTTTCATTTTCCACTGGCAAATAAGAATGACACTGGTTTTTAATCCCTGGCACCAATTAGCATTTATTGAATGAATAAACAAATGAAAACACATGTGAAATAACAGTAAAATGATCAATCTGATTAATAGTCATGATTATTTTATACAAGTAACCAAGGAAGAAACTCTTGCCTTATACACACTGTATTACAGGCAACATTAATTGACAGACTGAGAGATTTGCTTTAAATTTAGTAGCCAGTGAATAAACAGGAAATTACAAAGAAACACAATTTATTATGTCACCATATGCTCTAGTTATTTAACTAATACTTTGTTAGCAGTTCACAAACCATCCTCAGGGCATTTCACATAGCACTGAAAAAGAGTATATAACATTATCTCATTAAAACTTCAAAGTAGTAAATTCTGCAAACTCAAGGATATCATCTGTGCATGCTATAATTATCAAATTCTTTTTATATATTTATGATTCTATGTTAAGCACTATTCAAAATTAGTGAACACACTTTCATGGTCCTATGTTTATGGTGACAAGAGGACTATAAATAAATATGTACAATTATTATTTAAGTACAATTATTACTTTTGTATTTTTTATATGTTAAAAATGTTACATTTTCTCAATATTTTTCTTAATTGCAAAATTTGTCAATTTTTCAAAAGCAGCATTTGGAAACCAGTACTAGTAGGGTCTATTCCCCATTAATTTCCATCACAAGTAAGTGAACCAGGTAGTACTTGCGGGGAAGTAGCTAAGCTCGCAGTAAAAAATCGGGTCCCTTTGGTAGAGTCGTTGCAAAGGATAAGAAAATAATAGAAAATGGAAAAT